>PVJI01007605.1:0-77005 GCA_004026765.1 Micronycteris hirsuta
CCCGCCCAGTGGTAGTCTGGAGAAGGGAGGAGGTGGGCAATGAGACCACACGGGTGCTACCTGGCTGGAGCTTTTGCAGTGAAGCCGCTTCTGACAGGACACAGGCAGGAGGGCACAGAGTCTTGGCAGCACTGGGTAGATGGTCTGAGGGTCCAGGGTCCGGCCCCGCATCCCCCCTGAAGGTCAAGGTGCCCAAGTCTTACTGTGTAACCAGTGTACAATTCAACAAGCCCTCTGTTCTCGGGGTTCCCAGTCCCGCCCACCTCCTGGAGCTCAGCCCAGAAACCTGACTGTTTAAGAAACCAGGAGCCCAGAAGGTAGGGTCAATTCTCCCCGCAACGGCCAGATTCCCTGAGTGCCCTCCCTCAGCCCCCCGTTTTTCTGCAACTGCATCGCGCACCCTCTCACCCGTGAGGAGACTGACAATCAGGCCCACCACGATGACCGTGGTGGAGTTGTGAGCGCTGTACCACAAATATGACAGGGAATAGAGCCGCTGCAGCCCTGCGGGCCTGGGGAAAACAGACGGAAGAGGACAATTCTTTGACTGGGTATTCTCTGACCGCCTGTCTCCGCTCACCCACATGGTCCTGCAGCCTTGGGATCCAATGCCCAATATTTCCCTGAGGCTTCTGGTGGCGCATTCCCTAGCAAGCCCCCTGGGAAGTCCCTCAAAAACAAGCTATTCTCCCGAAGGAGAGAGAGTAAGGTCCAACTCACCTGAAGAAGGTGGTTGAGGGCATCAGCGTGGTCATGGTGATGGTGGACATATTGCTGGACAGGGACAAGCTGGACCCATTAGAGGGCGAGGGTGCCATGCTGGAGCCCATTCTGGTCACTATGCTCCCAATGCCGATCCAGAAAGCCATGACGAGGCCAGCCAACAGGCCCACAATGGCACCCTGCCGAAACACACGGCACACTTTCCTGTCAAAATGCCGGCCCTACCAGACTGTCACAGCAGCTCCCAGAACTTGCAGTGAGAGCCCCGCCAAGCCAACCCCGAGGTCCGCCCCTGCACGGGACTGTGGAGCCAGAGGGGTCACTCACAGGAGGGTTGGCACAAGGAAAGAACATCCCGAGGCAGAAGAGTCCCAGCAGCGGCCCCCCAACCATGCCGAAGATGCTGATGGCCGCCTGCGGAGACAGGGTTGGACACGAACACAGGCTGAGCCCCGGCCTCCTCTGTCTGGCCTCTGTCTGCGTGAGGCAGGCCTCCAGGGCCGGGGTGAGGAAGGGAAAGCACTCTGGGCTCTCCTCGGAGCTGACCTTCAGAGTCTCTGAGCCAACAATGTCCCAGGAACGATTCTGGGCCTTTTGGCTACTTGAGTCTGTTCACGGCTAACGGCAGACCATCAAAAGGGAGAGAATTTCTGATACCTGTCCCTATTTTATTCCCTTCATAATAGCTGTCTTCCTCAACTTCCAGTTTCAGTTTGCTCGTTTCTCCCCTAAAAATTGCTTTCTTCCCTCCACAGTCATTACCTACCTGCAGCACTGGTCCCATCTGGGAGGAAATATAGGCCATTCCTAGGCAAAGTAGCCCATAGCTAAAGGCTGGGGCAAAAGAGAGGAGACAAGATGTGAGTAAACACACTAAAAAGGGGTGGGAAGTAGAGCGAAGTTCCTCCCCCAGCCAGACCACTATTAGCCAGACCGGTTCGATTCCCTGTCAGGGCACATGCCTGGGTTGCAGGCTGGGTCCCCAGTTGGGGGGCACATGAGAGGCAACCACACACTGATGTTTCTCTCCCTTCCTCCCTCCTTCCCTTCCCCTCAAAAACTAAATAACATTTTTAAAAAAGAAAAAAGAAAGAAAGAACATGATTGAGGAGATAAAGAAGCATAATCCCACCAAGGATTCTGGAAAGCATGGTAGCCTGGACTTCTGAGAACTGAGGGAACCAGGGTCGAATCAGGTCTTCCAACGTAACAGTCGCCAACGAATTAAAAGCAGAGGATATGGTGCTGGAAGGAGGAAGAGAAAGACAAGTTGCACTGAGAGAAGCAGGACTAACAAGGGACTCTATTGGGGGAACTGCACCCCAAAGGTAGGGGATGACACGTGAAGCCAAGAAGCCTTCCTCACACTTGGCAGCTGAGGAAGAGGACTGGACGGTAAGGACACTTGTCCTTTTCTGAGTAGGGTATAGGTTTTTTTAGCAGATCAACTCCTGGTATTATAAAATAAAAAGGAGCATCTCCTGGACAGGACATCCTCTGTCCTACACAAATGAGCTGTCCCTTGTCACCTCCCAATGGGTGGGCATAATGAGGGATCCCCTCCTCTACCAAGTAGGTCAGCTGAGCGAAGCCCGAGGGAAACAGTCAAAGAGGGGACCTGAGGGAGCCACTGAAGAGGCAGGCAACGAAGAGCCCACGCAGGCCTGGCGGGTCTTGCAGGAGGTCCATCACGAAGTACAGGACGAACTGCAGGCAGAGCAGAAGTGCACAGTGCTCCTGAGAGGGGAGTCCTTCCCCAGAGCACGACGTGCGGGAAGCCCCCGCACATGCCCCAGCCAGTCTGGAGCATCAGGAAGAGGGGCCAAGTACTGCAAGTGACCCCACAGTAAGGAGAGAAAATGGGCTCTGAAAAGAGCACCCCGTTCGTCCCCAGCTCCAACCTGACTCACAGTATGATCTGAGCACACTGGCCACCTTGTTAAGCCTCTGTTCTCTCTAAAAGGAGGATGTTGGGAGGGTTTCGTGGGACCAGGTGGTACACAGTGGTGAGTCAATGAAGGCAGGTCCCCCCCCAGCAGGGTGAGAGCAATGTGATTAGGTGATGGTGGGATGCTGAGGACTAAGGTCCTCACATCTAGATCAAGAGAATCCCACAGTGGAAAAAAATTTAAACCCACCTGCCCCCCCGGGGCAGAAGTCCTTCCTGTAGCCACCCAGACACTTCCTGTAGCCACCCAGACACCCCTCTTGGGCACAGAAGGGGCCAGAAAGGCCTTCTCACCTGGTCAGGGGCTGCCTGACTCTGCTGGGTGCTCATGGGATACTTCAGGTAGTAGGCATACATGACTAGGCCGATGAGGCAGCCCATGCAGAGGACCACCTGCTGGCAAGGGAAGACTGCATAGCAGGAGCTGTAAAAGAGGCCAGGGTCAGGGGAGAGCGGGGCTTAACAGATGCCCTCAAGCATGTCCCTGAACCCCAGAAAGCACACTCACATCCTGACCCCAATGGTGGGGGGTGCCCTCACATCCTGCCCGTACCCAAACTGCCTCCACGGAGCCAGGGCCCACTCTCTTGCCGGGCCCAGGCCCTGCTCCCCCCTCTTCCTGTCCCTGCACTCACAGTACAGCAGCCTTCTCCGTGCGGGAGCTCAGGTAGCGCTGCACCTGAGCCTGGTTCACCCCGTACAAGGACAGCATCATGAAGACACCCCCGAAGGCCAAGGTCCAGAAAGTGTGCCGCACAAAAGGGTCTGGATCTAGCCTGAAATAAACGCCACCTGGTCACTGGAGGGCTAGGGAACTACTGAAGACAAGAACTGGGTGGACTCAAGAGACGGCGTAGCAAGTTGCGGGGCAGGTTCCATTCCTCCACCCCAGAGCCTCGTTCCAGGCACTAAATATTTCTGACCCTTCTTAACCACCAGCTGCCCGCTGTGATCAGCCTCCATCTCTGCAGCGCCAACTTCCCACCCATCTCAGTACTGCACCTAGGACTTCCACAGCTTCCTTCTGCTGACTAATCCTGAGCTCAGGCTCCAGGACAGCTCAGCTCCTGGGTACCAGAGACCCCAGCCACGGCAAGGGGAGTACTTACTCAATCCCAGAGATGCGGCCATGCTGGGAAGCCACATCCCACACATGCCCCAAGCCGCCCACCTTGGCCGACCCCACAACGATAACCGCCAGCTGCCCTAGGAACATGACCAGTGTCTGGAACACATCTGTCCAGATGACTGCCTTCAGCCCGCCCTGTAAGAAAAAGAGCATGTCTGACACAAATGTCTTCAAAACCCTCCGCAGTGAGGACCCGATACCACCAGCAAGGGCACTGTATTATAGTGCTGCCAGGGACGTAGTTACTGAGACCCTGGTGACATCATTTCCACCCCATCCCTTAGCGTCATATACCATCCCCTCTCCTATCTTACCCTAGAATTCCATTCCACCGTCTTTCACCTATCTTCTTATCTCATTCATCCCTTCTTCTCCTTTTCTTCCACCCATTCCACCTCCTCACTTCACCTGCTCTCCTCCCCCCCTCACGACTTACTGCACTTACCAGAGCGGTGTAGATGGTACAGACAATGCCCAGTGTCAGCACCGAGAGCCACAGATCAAAGCCGGTCACTGGAAAGAGATAAAACCCACACTTCCATATCTGGAAGAGGACTTCCCAGTGGGGAAGCCAAAGAAGCCCTGGTAAGTCATGAAGCATTTGGTCATTTAGGGTGAAATAAATCATTCACCACAGTGGAAAAGAATGTGCACAGAGCTCCACCAAAAGGCGGTGTTTAACCAATTCAGACAGGGCACGGTAATGCTTGATTACCTTTCAAGGCTGCTCTCAGTTCTGGTGGAGACCAGCCAAGAGCCATGCAGTGAAATAATTCCTAGGCCAAGGTCCGATTCCTTTCTGCACACTCCCATCTACCCGCCCTCCAAAAGGTGCTTTCCCAGCGCGCTGGGGCTGGGAACCAGGAGCTGTGCCTAACCTGCGTTGAGGGCCAACGACGGTGCATAGAGCACAACCCCCATGTAGATCACCTGTTGGGTACGGAAAAGAGACCATGAGCGGAAGAGGAAGTGAGGGTGGGCAGAGAGAGGAGAAAAGAGGGACCCCAGCTCCAGTGTCCCAACAGCCCCCTTCCACCTAGGCTTACTCCCTACTCCCTTCTTCCAAATTTTGGCTCACTGCCACCACAGTGTCCGTGGAACTGGAAGGAATGGAAAGCAGGATGCTCCTGGCATTTCCGTGACACTGACCACTAGCAGGAATTTTAATCCTGCCAGTTTGAGAGCAGAGAAGGCTCTGACTGCCTCAGCATGCCTGAGTTCAGGCCCTCTACCATGCCTCAGGCTCAATTCTAGCCTCACTCCACTTACCATCTGAAAGATGAAGGTCAAGGTCCCACAAACTCGCACTGTTTTATTGAATCGGAGCTCCAGGTACTAAGTAGGAATATAAAAAAAAAAGTGAAGGTATTCCTCCCCACTCCACCCTCCACAATTCATACATAATTTCCCTCAAGAGGTCCAGAAATATTAGAGAATATCCAATTCATGTCCACTCCGGCCCTATTCAGCACAGGACCCCCAAGCCGACCCCGCCCAGAAAGGACCTATAACACACGACGTGTCTGGCATTTGAAGTCCCTCGGCATGTGTCCCTGTCACTCTCAGTAGGCAGAGGTAATCGGGGGGCCCAGATCCCTCACGTGTGCTCTCTCCCCCACTCCATCCCCGAGCCTGAGGGTCCAAAGCGCTCCTCCCTTCCTCCCTGCTCACCTCATATGCGCTGGTGAGATGCAGTCGGTAGAAAACAGGGATGAAGATGTGTGCGGGGATCAACAGCCCCAGGAAATACGAGCAGCCCAGGAACCAATATTGGGTCCCATATCGGTAGATCTCAGACGGCACACCCAGGAGAGCCACAGCTGACTGGAAGGTGGCCAGCAGGGACAGCGCCACGGGAAGGCAGCCCATTTTGCGATCAGCCATCTGCAGCTGACCAATGGTGTGCCGGCCCCAGCCACGACAGGCATGGTAGAGCCCAATGGCAAGGGAGAGAACCAGCAGCAGGATGAAGACCACGTAGTCCACAAGGGAGAAGGCAGATTTTTCCATGCTTAGGTCTGAGGCTGTGGGGAGGGGAGCAGGGGAGGTCACCCCCACACTCATGTCCTCTCTGTGTCTATGGCCTGTAGCCACTGCTGCTCCTGGGTTCTGGGCTGCCACCTGGCTGGGCAGCGTCAGGCAAGTGGCTACTACCTGGCACTCAACCAAGTTTTCGCAGTCCTTCTTCTCCAAGTGACATTGTCCAGGGTGACCTGCAAAGGAATCAGCCCCTAGTCAGGCCTATCCTGCCTTCACGGCCATCCCCCCCCCTCAGGCCTGGGCATCCCATACCCACCAAACTTGGACCAGCCAGTTCAGTGGCAGACCTGGAAAGTCTGCAGGCCCTAGTAGGGATTTGGTAGGGAAAAAGGAGGGAGGAAGCAGGATGAGAGCAAGGAGACAGCTACTTGGCCAACATCTTTCTGAACATGCATAGCTACAAAATATAAGAACTTCTTAGGTCCTTGCCCCACAACAAAAGAAGAATCAACCCCAGCCCACGTTTCTTCCCAGACTGCCCTGCTCCGCAGGCACCGACCCAGTCACTACAATGTACTGAGCCAGCAGAGCCCAACCTGGCGCCACGGCCCAGCGGGGAGGAAGAAAAGGAGACTAATAACAAAAGCTTGGCTTCCTCTATTCCTCTCTTCCCCCGGCCCCAGCTCCCACCTCCCGCGATCCCCAGTTTCACCTTGCTAACAGCACCCCTTCTCAGCACTGATGCCTAATGAGCTCACCTCCACCGCAGCCCAAACTCCAGTCCAGGCACCCCCAGGTCAACCACTCCATTCTCCCAACACAACTAGGTAAGCCCTGACACCCACCTTTCAGCTACTCTACCTGTAATGCTACAGTCACTAGCAGATCTGGAAAGAGGGGAGATTCAAAAGTGGGAGGGGTTCCCCGCACAAAATGCCCAGTGAAGCCACAGAAACCATTCTTGCTGTAGAGCAGGAGTTGCCGCAGCCCCAGGCTGAGCCAGGGTCTGGAGCAGAGTCTGACAGGGATGGATCGGTCCCGGAGCTCCAGGCACAAGATCCCACCCAGGCGGCCACAGAACAAGCCCAGCTGGCGGCGGCAGCTGAAACCGATGGAGAACCAGCCAGCAAAGCAAAACAGAGCCCAAGTGAAAAGAAGGCACACAAAGCTATGTCCACACTGGGTCTTGGACAGGTTACAGGGGTTCCTAGGGTCACTCTCCAAAAATCTAAGAATATCCTCTTTGTCGTCACAAAACTGGATGTCTACAAGAGCGCAGCTTCAGATACCTACATAGTTTGGGGGGAAGCTAAGATTGAGGATTTATCTCAGCAGGCACAGCTAGCAGCTGCTAAGAAATTCAAAGTTCAAGGTTAAGTTGTCTCAAACATTCAAGAAAACACACAGATTCCAACTGTGCAAGAGGAAAGTGAAGAGGAAGAGGTTGACAAAACAGGTGTGAAAATTAAGGACATAGAATTGGTCATGTCACAAGCAACTGTGTCCAGAGCAAAGGCAGCCCAAAACCCCGAAGAACAGCAGTAATGACACTGTAAATGCTATTATGGAATTAACAATGTAACCATCTAAAAAAGGAGGACTTTTTTTTTGGTGTTTCAAGAGTAACTGCAGCTTGGTTTGAAATTTGTACTGTTTCTATCATTAATAAAGTTGTGACTTCTTGTGGGATGTAAAAAAAGAGAGAGGGCAACATCCTGGAGCCAGAGGTTCGGACTTAGCAATTACGGGAACTTTGGGAGAGGCAAGCCAGCCAGGGAGCCAGGGCAAGAGGAACCACCAGGGAGAGTGGCCCTGCCCTGCCGGGATAGACTCCTTACCTAGAGAAGCAGTCCCTGCTCCGAGGCGGAGCTGCCTGGAGAAGCTGTGTGTCTGGAACTGGGCAGAGACTGACAGCCTGGCTCTGTAAGTAGCTACAGTGAGATCAGGAGTTGGGGGCGGAGTGAAACTCAGAAGCTATTTGTCCTGGCCCCTTCGGGGAACCAACTGCTGGGATCCAAATGGTCCTATCACCCTATGGCCCCCAAAATCCAGCTCCAGAATGGGGAGCAGGGAGCTCATAGTCAACAACATTCCTGGATGGATTAGGCTTTCATTCTAAGTCATACTTGGCACTGTGTGCCAGAGGGAACTGGAGAGGAAGGGCTGAGAGAAGATGGGGAAGTTGCCCTTCTGACTCCCGCACGAGATATACTAGCCCTCAAAAAATATACCGTTATCCTTAGAACAAGGACAGGATCAGAGTGTTTTAAAATTTAAAAGACTCTTAAGAGATCACTAAGACAACACCCTCATTTACAAAGGACACAGAGGTGTAGGTGACTCAGTGGTCTTGTCAACATCACAGAGCTGATTATTGTCAAAAGCTAGATTAGAACCCGGGACTATTGATTTTGCCATCCATCCATTCTCCATTTATACCATACTGTCTTTAGAAACTACCCTCTAGGGCAGCAATTTTCAATCTTTTTCATCTCATGGCACATTTAAAGTAATTACTACAATTTTGTGGCACACCAAAAAACATATTTTTTGCTGACCTGACCAAAAAACAAACAAGCAAAAAAAAACCATAGAAGTTTGATTCATTCACACCAGATGGCTATTGCTGTGTCGACTGTTGTCATTTTTTTATTTGACAGTCTAAGGGAAAAGAGGTCAGTGCCCCTGACTAAAAGTCAGGTATTGCATGTTTTAAAAATGCTTGCGGAACACCAGTTGAAAATCGCTGCCCTGGGGTACCTACTGGTGTGAGGAAAAAATACAAGAGAATGACATGAATTTAGATGGCTTCACGTGATGACAGCTAACACTTTTGAACACCTGCTATGTCACCCAGCAACATGCCATGTACGTTACAGATGTTATTAGTAATGAATTACAATAAATGATAAAAAAATTAAAATAAGTGGAAATGTAACCATAGCTACCAATCTTAAAATGTCATTAACTCAAGTTCTGTACTTTACACGAACAATCTCTAGGAAACTGAGATTTACAGAAGTGAAAGAACTTGCTTGGGGGTTACACAGCAGGAGACAAAACACAGGAGAAAGATACAGTCCTACCTGCGGGCAGAACAGGTTACTCACCTGGGGCCCCACCCTCACTACCCCCAGAAAGAGGACAGAAGCAGAATGTTAACTGTGGTCAGTCATTCAGGGAACAAAGTTTAAATTTCAACTAATGCAGACACAGACCATAACAAGGTATGTCTTCTGTTCTTGTCCACTGGGAAACAGATACGCCTGGCTGTCTTCTGGCTCTCCCACACTGTCTTTTGGGGCAGATGTTGCCTAGCTGGAATAATATGGCCTCACGCAGATGAAACCTGAACTCTAAACCTCCTGGGACCAATGAAGAGAGGACATCAGAGCAAATCTTGGATCACATTGTACAAATGTCAGTCCTCAGAACCATGTTCCCAGGAGGCCACTCTGGTTTAACCTAAAGATACCCTGGGCCTCTGTACGTTGTGGCATCTCAAGTTTTCTCACTCCTCCAGCAAATTTTTTTACTGTTCTGACAGAGGTGAGGGGAATTACTAGAATGTAAAAGACAGCTGCTGTGTGCAAATAAGAATGTGTAGTGATAAAAGATTAGTGATAAGGATGGGCAGGTAGTTAGAGAAAGACTCCAGTATAAACTAAAACACAGACATAGAGAACTGGAAACTGCCCGGGTAAACTGGCAGGGTTTCCTGATAGAATTCTATCTGCACAGGGTGTGGCAAATTCCTCCAGATGTTGAAGACAGCAGTCTGCACAGGGCAGGGAAAACCTGACACAGTAACAAAGTCTTAATCAGACACAATTCTAAAAACAGGATAGTAGCTTTCTAAAACTCTACACTGATCTAAACCCTGTCGACCTGTATGTCTCTGAGAGACCATGAGCCAAAAGCTAAGAGCTGAGTTGTTTCATTAAACCTGGAACACGTAGGACCCTGGCTGGTGTGGCTGGATGGACTGCATACCAGCCTGTGAGTGAAAAGGTTGCTGGTTGGATTCCCAGTCAGGGCACATGCCTGGGTTGCAGGCCAGGTCCCCAGTAGGGGGCGCATGAGAGGCAACCACGCATTGGTGTTTCTCTCTCTCTCCCTCTCTTCTCCCCCTCCTTTCCTCTCTCTCTAAAAATAAATGAATAAAATCTTAAAAAAAGAAAACTGGAATACACAGGGCACAAATGGGACCCTTTTCATACATTTTTTGGATATTTTCAAATATATATTTTTTGTTTCTCATGCATCCCCAACCTGGGACCTGCCCACAGCCCAAGCATGTGCCCTGACTGGGAATCGAACCGGCGACCTTTTGGTTTGCAGGTGGGCGCGCAATCGCCTGCCAGGGTGGGACCCCTTTCCAAATGTCTAAAACAAGGAAAAAATCTCTTCCACTACCCTACCCTCCCTTCAGACACAAACTTCACTGGAACCGCTTTGACTCCTACAAAAGGAAGGGGCCACAGCAAGACTAAACGTCCCCAAAAAGATTCCTTCAAAATCTGGTCTTGCGCCTACAATTTCTCAAGGTCTGAAAGGCTTTGGGGACCCTCATAAAAATGCTAATTTTAATTTAAAACGTAATGCTAACTTTTAACTTTATTTTCTAAGGCTTAATACTCAAGTCCCTCCGGGCACGGCCTCACTCACAATCGCCACCCTGCACCTATGGGTCAGGGCCCTGCACCTGAACCAAGGCTCGCCTTCCCCTTACCTCCGTAGCAGGGCTAAGCAGGTCCCGTCACTCTTTCCGAGATCGGCATGACTCCCTCTCTCTGGGAAAGCAAAGGAGGCGAGGGTTTAGGGACGCATCTACCCTGCCCCTACCTCCTCGCCAGGGCTCCGCATGCCGCGTGGTCCGAGGGTGAAGGGTACAGGGTGCCCAAGGCGTCCCCGAGCTCGTCCCCTTCCGCCGGGGTTTGCCCTTCGCCTTTCACTCCTCCATCACTCTTACCCTCCTTATTTCCTGGCTTCCCACTTTCCTTTCGCGTGCGAGTTGGCGGAACACTACCACCTAGCCGTCCGCACCAAGGATTTTCCCGGACCCCTCAAGGTAGGGACAGGACAGGCATAACTCGCCCCTCCCCTCCTTGTCCCTCCCTCTCAGCTCCGAGGCGGATCTCCGGCGCCTCTTCGTACCGGCCCACACCGTTCCGGCTCGCCCCCTGTCCGGCCCACCTGCCGGGTCTCCACGCTCCGGCACGGCAGCCGCCGAAGGGCCTGGCCCACCGCACGCGGGCCGAGGGACTGCAGGACCCCGCCCCTTGCCTGCCCCGCCATGTTTACTGAGGGCTGAAGGAGCAGCCCCGAGAGGCTGCGGAGACGCGGCCTCGGCGTCCGACGCCAGGAGCGCGGGGCTGAAAGAGCGGCAGCGGGGAGGCCTTCGCTAAAGAGGAAGAAAGACGGGTCTGCCAGTTTCTTTTAACGAGGACTGAGACGCATAGAGTATAGAGCTGACCTCCGCAAGCAACGGCACCCACGACCCCAACCCCCACCCCAACCCCCATCCCCGATCTACTGGCCCTTACCACTAGTCCACGCCCCCTGGGGGCGGAGCCACACGCGCTAGTCTCGCGAGCTGCTGAGAAGGACAAAGGGATCATGTCCCCTCGCGGTCCTCGCAGTCCTTCGATCCCGCTACCCTGGGCTGTGGCCCTGCTCCTCGCTCTGGGCGTGGAAAGGGGTCTGGCGCTACCCGAGGTACAGAAGCAAGTTAGAGGTCGGACCGAAGCAGAGGCGCTGGGCCAGCTGGTGTCGCGCTCGCCTGTTCTCGGCTCCCCCCAGGGGGATAGCACCTCTGATTTCGCCCTTGAGGCCTTCCCAGCCGTATAGCCCAGCTGGCTCCCGCTTACGATTGCTCACTCTGCTCAGGTTTCCCAGCGTCCTAGCCCCAGCCAACATCCATTTGAACTTTGACCTCTTCGCTCCTTAATCTTTGAATAAGTTCTTTCTACAGAAGAGTCCTTCGACTCTTCTCAGGCACGGAAGTCGTATATCGTGCGGTGGCAGGACTGTACTTTCTGTAATGCTTGATGAGTTCTTTGTGTACCTGCAGTCCTTTTACACCCGGCCAAACCAGGGCTGTCAGATTGAGAAGTCACTGGACAGAACGTAATAGATGTGTTCGAATAGTAATCTTCAAAGATGAGGGCCTTCCCTGGACGTAATTCACTGCGCTGATTTGGCGCCTGGGAAGAAATGCCTTCTAGTCAAACCTGTTATAAAGGTAGGACACTTCCTTCTCTGTTAGAGGAATTCTGGAGAGGTGTACTGGCAGTTAAGTTTTGATCCCTGCTTGTTCCTGGCTGTTTTTTGTTTGTTTGTTTGTTTGTGGAGTCCTAATAGTTTTCTTTCTTCTGCAGATGTGCGTCCGTTGCCCTGGGAGTGTGCGAAATTTGTCAGAAGTGGCCTTTTATTGTAAGCAGTCACCAGAGCTGAAGTTGCAAGCCCGCTGCTGCCTGAATCGGAAGGGCGCCATCCTGGGGTGAGGGAGGAAAAGGCATCCCTGGATAGTGGAAGAGTTCCCAGCCCAGATCATCAAGGCTTGCCTGATTGGGTTTTGGGATAAATATTTGTGCCTGTCTTGGAGGCATCTTAACCACGATTTTCAGTCTTTTACATCTGTTATAGCATTTTTGGCTAGGTAAACAGTCCTGCGGTTCTTTCTGGTTGAAATTACAAACAAGTTTTAATTTTTACCTGTTTTTACTTTAAAGGCTCTTATAGTTTTGCCTTTAAAAGAGCTTTGTTTGTTTGTTTATTACCATATCTTTTGATTATTTACTGTGTGTCTCCGTGAAAAGACCCCGTAGCCTCCAGGACATTATGCTAATGTGTGTTATTTTTTCCCCTTCTGATTAATTTATGTTTATTTTTTTAAGGGTTTTATTTATTTTTAGAGAGAGGGGAAGGGAGGGAGACAGAGGGGGAGAGAAACAGCAATGTATGGTTGCCTCTCACATGGCCCTCACTGGGGACCTGGCCAGCAACCCAGGCGTGTGCCCTGACTGGGAATCGAACTGGCGACCCTTTGCTTCCCAACCCGTGCTCAATCCGCTGAGCTTCACCAGCCAGAGCTAATTCATGTTTATTTTTGAGGCACATTCCTCCTCCTGTCCTCTTCTCCAGGTTAGTCCCTGCGTTTTTTCCTTTCACCCTCTTGAGAATCCACCTAATTATTACAGCTTTACCCATCATGCAGTTGCCTGCCAAAGCTTGATCTCTTCTAGTATCATTTTACCTCTCTCCAAGCAAGGTACCTCTAGCTTCCTATTAACATTTCCACTTGAGTGCACCCTCACTTCAGACTCGAAATATCATGTCTTGCTTCCATTCTCCTCTTTCACTAACCTACCTAAATACTTCTCTGTTAAACTTTCTGAAAACCAAATTTCTTCCATTATCACGCTATGGCTTTAAAATTAGAATCCCAATTATTTGTCCACTCAAACCCTTTATGAGGGTCAGGCTTCGGTCTACCTCCAAAAGCATTGTACCTTTCTTTGTTCAGGCTTCTCTCTTTACCTGAAATTTCCTTCCTCCACATAAAGGCATATCCATTCTTTAACAGCAATATCTTTTGTGAATTTTCCCTACTACTAAATATCAGAGTAGTATTTTTTTACTTCCACTAATCCTTAGTGTCTGTACTACTCAAATTTATTTGTATACTGTCTTGCGATTTCTTTCATATTATAATTTAGTGTTTATATTGTTTTTACTCTTGGTGATTATCTTGTTCCTCTACTACATTGTAAGCCTTTTGAAAGATACTGAGGGGTTGTTTAGATATTCCAAATTTTTGCAGTTAGTAGGCACTCAGTAAATATTTGTAAAATAAAGGAACAGACAGTGATAGATACTGAGGAAAATAATGTGGCATGGTCCTTAATATCCAGCAGCTTACATCCAAACTGTGGTAGGAAATGCATTTGGAAAAAGCCTTCATTTATGTGATTTGAATTTTTTTCCAATTGGAAGGTCCTTTGTGAATCTGAGAATCATATCATAATGTGAGATTCAGTAATCTATACAAGAAACAAATTTCTTCCAATATATGCACAGATACAAAGAACTTTCTGCCATGATGGAAATGTTCCATAACTGTACTTTCCATAGCTGTTAACTACATGTTAGTAGTTTTGGGACATTTGAAATGTGGCTAGTGCAGACGAGGGACTGAATGTTTTTCATTGAAAGTAATTTAAGTAGCTACATGTAGCTGACTGAATTGGACTGTGCAGAATTAAAACATCTACTACAGCACTTTGTTTGTGACCCTGAACATAGCTGTGTTCAACTAACATTAGCAGAAAAGGGGATGTATCCGCCCTACGGTGGATAAAGAGGAGAGACACAAAGTTACACTGATGATCTTATTCCCTCAGGCTGGATCTCCAGAACTGTTCTCTGAAGGACCCTGGTCCAAGCTTTCCTCAGGCGCATACGGCTGTCATCATGTAAGTGGTTATTTCCCCTACCAAAACGTGGCTGTGGTGAAGGGTTGATGGGAAAGTCTTTGAGGATGCATTCCTAAAAAGATGTTTGAATGCTGATGTCTAAACTTGGACAACTCAGAGTGAGAACTGGAATAGCAGTCCAGGAAGATGCGTGAATGCAAGCAGGATGTTTTCAGAAAGCACAGCGCTAACTGTGTGCTTTTCAGAGACCTGCAAGCAAACCCCCTCAAGGATGACCTGGCCAGCACCTTCCGTGGCTTTACCCAGCTGCAGACTCTGTGAGTAAGGGTAAGGGTTTGAGGAGAAAATCAAAGATAGCCAGTGCTGTGAGCTCAGCAACTTTGGGTTGCATGCTAAGACTGCCTGTGTTGTGTTCAGGATACTACCACCGGATGTCAGCTGTCCTGGAGGTATTAATGCCTGGAATGTTGTCATCTCTTACACAAACTATCAAACCTGCCAAGGGCAAAGGAACCCTTGCAATAGCACTGGGGATGCAGGTAGGCTCTTTCACCTCTACCCTTTTGGGAACTGCCTTTCTGCCTTTGTTTTGTTCTAGGTTGTTGTTGTTTTTTTTTTTTTTTTTTTTAATTTAAAAAAAAATTTTTTTTTTTTAATTTTTAAAAATTTTTATCAATTTGAGGGAAGAGAAGGGGGGGAGAAACATTGATTTGTTGTTCCACTTATTTATGCATTCGTTGGTTGTTTCTTGTATGTGCCCTGACCGGGGATTGAACCTGCAACCTTGGCATATCTGCATGACACTCTAACCAACTGAACTCCCCTGCGGGGCCCTGCCTTTCTTCCTTTATATTCTCCCCATTAGATAAGAAAGACAGTAAAATCGCTTACACACCTTTTGTTTAGGTTTCTGAGGCTCTAACCCCTTGGAGAGAAAAGGTCTTAAAATATTATTTATGTTCTGAACATCTGTAGTCTTCTTTCTTTTGACATAGAAACAATTGACAGAATCCAAAGCAGATATTTGAGAAACACCTTATGAGATCCAGTGATGTTCTGTTTTTCCCTGACTCCCAGAAATATGTCCTGAGAATGGATCTTGTGTGCCTGATGGTCCAGGTCTTTCGCAGTGTATTTGTGCTGATGGCTTCCATGGCTACAAGTGTATGCGCCAGGTGAGAAATGAAACCTTCTACTTAGGGTTAAGAGAAATGCATAGAGCAAAAACCTTTCAGAAGGAAGAGCCGAAAGACCAGGAGCTTATGCGTATCATCTAATGAAGGAAACTTAAGAGAATTGCCCTGGATGAGGCGATAGATACACTAGGAAAGAACTGGGTGTTAGGGTGTAGCCCTTGCTGTAACCCTGTATGAGGATTTTTTTTTAATCCTTTTATTCCCAGGGCTCATTCTCGCTGCTCATGTTCTTCGGGATCCTGGGATCCACCACATTATCCATCTCTATCCTGCTTTGGGGGACCCAACGCCGAAAAGCCAAGGCTTCATGAACCATTTAAGTCTTCCTGCTGACCTAAAGAACGTCCCAATCTATCTTAGCCCAGCCAGGGACATTTGCTTCCGAAGGATCCTCCGCGAGGCTGAGGCCGAGGTTGGAAGGAAGATGGAACATTGCATCGTGCTGGAGAGTTATACTCCAATCCAGGAGTGGACTAGTACCAGTTCCCATTTGTGCTGTTAACTGTAATAAACTTTTTTTTTTTTAATTTTTTAGGGAAGGTGCCCCGGCTTTGTGTGTTTCTTGGTTGGGGTGGGAGAGACTGCTTTGGGGGGGTGGGTATGGCTATCTTTTACCGGTTTCTCGGTACATTTGCTGGGAAGAAAGGCACCGCCCCTTTACGTGTCAGCCCCGCCCTTTCCGCTGCCCGCGCCGCCGCAGTTCGCCGCTTCCCAGCGCGCCTGGGACCTCCCGCGTACTTGCTCCAGCGGTCCGGGCCGCTAGCCACGTGTACCGATTCTGGGCTCACAGGCCTCACGTGGTTCCATCAAAGGCAGAAACTTGCGCTTCCAGCGTCGCTGTTTGCCCACGTCTCTGAGCTCCGTTCCCATGGCGACCCTGGTTTTGGAGGATGGGTTGGTCCTGCGGGGCCAGCCTTTTGGGGCCGCTGTGTCAACTGCGGGAGAAGTGGGTAAGCAGGCCCGGTCCAGCTGCCGACCGCATTCCACTCTCTGCTGGCCCTCTTTGCCCAGCCTGCCCTGTCCAGACCCCGCCCTTTTCCCGCCTGCACAATCCCCCCCGCCCCCCACCACCCCCACACCCACGCCCCGCCTTTCGGAGTCCAAGTGCCCAGCCCAGCCCCTTTCATCTCTCACAGCCGAGGCAGCCTCCCCTGGGGCATTCTCATCGTGTGGGGCAGTGATCTGAAGGGGGTCCTGCCTGAGCCCTAGGTCTGCCTCTTTCTTGCAGTGTTTCAAACCGGCATGGTCGGCTATCCCGAGGCCCTCACTGATCCTTCCTACAAAGCACAGATCTTGGTGCTGACATATCCTCTGATCGGCAACTATGGCATCCCCCCAGATGAAGTGGATGAGTTCGGTCTCAGCAAGGTAGCCACACCCGATGCTTTCTCTATCTATGTTCCTTTTCAAATTAGTAATTATTAACTGTTAATGAAGTGAAGACAAGGACATTCTGTTAGGCACCCTGGTGTGGACAAAGATGCCAAAGCGATAAAACAAGCACTGTGCAGAGAAGCACAGTGACTGGAGGCTAAGCCAGAGTCTGGGCTTTGGTGAGGAACCAGTTAAGATTTTTTAGCAGCAGAGTCCTGTGAAGGGAACAACGCTTTAAGATTAAATAGATTAATTGGAATGAGACTAGAAACTAGGGTCACATCCTCTCCAGTGACTGGCAGGTGCCAGTTTAAACCAATGAAATGGATTATTATTTTCTAAACCTACTTTCCTTACCTTGCCTCATTTTCTACCACTTTTCAGTAGAGTTCTTACATCTAGATAAGAAAACTCAGCTGCTTCCCACAGTAAGGTTTCCCATATCCCTCCTCTCCTGGAATTTGTACATTAAGTTTCCCTCTGAGCGTTCAAGCAATAATAATAATAGTAATAATAATAATAATAAGTAAAAAAAAAACACGTTAAGAGGGGAAGTCATCATAGCCTAGATGCAGTTTTTCTCAAACTTCTTTTGTCCTGATTCCAGGCTTACTAACCCTTAGTTATTAGTTTTCCTTCCACATGGGAGAGGAAACTCTAGGCAAGGGACACACTTGTCATTCCTGGAAAGGACCATTTCTCATTACAAACCTATAAATACACAGCATTCTAGTTTATAATGCAGTATCTTGGTCAACATTTGTTGATCTCCAGCTTTGTTAACTGGAAACACACTGACAAAATTGGTTTAATAAACCTGTGGAATTGAGGCCCTGATAGAACCAGGGTAAGGCTTCCTACAGCCGCCCGACCACCCCGGATGCTTTTGTGGCACATGGGTTGTGAACACACTTGTCCGTGTGCAGAGTCCTGGACGCAGAGTTCTACCAAACTGCCCTTCCAATCCCTAAATAACAGTCTCAACATCCATCTTTCTTTAAATCTTCCATGAAGCAGGTGTCATATGAATATGTCACTTCCTCCCACATAAGTGACTTGTTTCTCCATTTGGTTATTAAATGCCTGTCTGTTGGATGACAAATTTGTGTTACCTTTTAAAACTGGAATCCCCTATGAAGGGGAAGGGTATAATCGTGCCTAGTATGATTCCCTGAACCTTTATTTTTATTTAGTAAGGTATTGTGCATCTACCTGTCATACACTGTTTCTATCACACTCTGTAATAATGACCTTGTTTATTTACATGTTATCTTGTTAATTTTCATGCTCCCTAAGTAACAAATTAACACCTACTGTTAAGGATCTTGTCTTTTTTCATGCTCACTGCTTCTTCCCCAGCATTCAGTCAAGTTCATTGACTGCTGCCAAGTATCAGTCACCTTGATCTTTTTTTTTAAGATTTTATTTATTTATTTTTAGACAGAGGGGAAAGAAGGGAGAAAGAGAGAGAGAGAAATATCAGTGTGTGGTTGCCTCTCATGTGGCCCCCACTGAGAACCCAGCCCGCAACCCAGGCATGTGCCCTGACTGGGAATCGAACCAGTGACCCCCTTGGTTCGCAGCCCACGCTCAATCCGCTGAGCTACATCAGCCAGGGCAGTCACCTTGATCTTGAGGAGCTCACAGTTGTGTGAGGAAGAGGCAAACACATTCATATTACCATGTAAATAGCAAGAACGATGGAAATGAAGTGAGCTTAGGAGAGCTCTAAGGAGGAGGCACAAGCTGCAGTGGGGTGAGGGGGGTGGCTTCACAGAAGGGGATTTGTGATCAGTTTTGGGTAAAAGAAAAGGAAGGAAAAAGGAAAAGTAATTAACAGACTCCCTGGGCCCATGGGTTCGGTACTTCATGTGGGGGAGCAGCTCTGCTGGTAAAGGGTGAAAACATGAGGTGCTTGGTGCATTTAAGGAGCGACAGTGCAGTGTGGCCGAAGCACCATACAAGGGTCCATGCCGTGCAAGGGGAAGAAGACATGGGAAGATATATGGCCCTAGGCTCCTCACAATCTCTTCCTTCCATCAACAGTGGTTCGAATCCTCGGGGATCCATGTGGCAGGCTTGGTGGTGGGAGAATGTTGCCCCACACCCAGCCACTGGAGTGCCCGCCGCACCCTGCACGAGTGGCTGCAGCAGCATGGCATACCTGGCCTGCAAGGTACGGTGCAGACACGAGTGTGTTCGGGCAGAGCGCAGGTGCCCGGATGAAAAGGTGCAAGAACACATCTCTGTGCCCTGTTGGGACTTGACTCCAAGGTTGTGATAAAATGAATCTGATTTGAAGGTTTAGATTGGGGTCTGGGGCAAGGAACTGAGCTCTTGCTCACGTGGGAAATTCGAAACATACAAAAGGAGAGAAATACGTAATGAACTCCCAGCTTCTTTTTAGCCACCAACTCAGGGCTAAACTTACTGTATCACCACTACTATAACCCCCAGATTATTTTGAAGCAAATCTCAGACATTGTATCATTTCATCCATAAATAGTTAAATATTTATGAAAAAAGAAATCTTTTAAAAGCATGGCTACTAGCCCTGGCTAGTGTGGTTCAGATTGAGCACCAGCCTGCGAATCGAAAGGTCACTGGTTTGGTTCCCAGTCAGGACACATGCCTGGGTTGCAGGCCAGGTCCCCAGCTGGGGGGATGTGAGAGGCAACCATGTGTCTCTCACACATTGATGTTTCTCTCTCCTCTCTCTCCCCTTCTCTCTAAAAAAGTAAATAAATAAAATCTTTTAAAAAAACATGACCACAATAACATCATGCCTTTTTAAAAAACAATAATTTATTTTAGAGAGAGAGGAAGGGAAGGAGAAAGAGAGAGAGACACTGATTGGTTACCTCTCACATGCCTCCAGCCAGGGACCTGGCCTGGAACCTAGGCACGTGCCCTGACCAGGAATCTAACCGGTGACCTTTCGGTTTGCAGGATGGCGCCCAACCCACTGAGCCACACTAGTCAGGGCAACATCATCATACCTTTAAAAAATTAACAGTAATTTCTTAATATCATCAAATATCCAGGCAGGGTTTAACGTTTTCCCAGTTATCTAATTTTTTTTTTTTTTACGGTTTATTTGAATCTGGATCTAAACAAGATCCATATATTACATTTCGTTATATCTTTTTAATCTATGGGCCTTGTAACCTATTTGACCAAACAGGTCAGTTTTTCTTTTCAGCGTTTTTAGTATGTTTTTTTTTAAGATGTATTTATTTTTAGAGAGAGGGGAAGGGAGGGAGGGAGAGGAACATCAGTGTGTGGTTGCCTCTTATGCACCCCCAGTTGGGGACCTGGCCTGCAACCCAGGCATGTACCCTGACTGGGAATTGAACTGATGACCCTCTGGTTCGCAGGCTGGCACTCAGTCCACTGAACCACACCAGCCAGGGCAGCATGTTCTTTTTCTAAACCGAGAAACTAGACACTGTTTCTTGGTTAAACCGAGATCTAGAGTCATGGTACAGTTCAGATGTGATGTTTTTGGCAAGCATACCTGATGGCAGTGCACTTCCATCAGGATGGCCCGGGACTCTGATGCCCACGGAACAGCTGTGTGTTGCTGAGGGCTCTGGAATGGAAGTGCTTCTCGCGGTCTTCACCTCCCGTGGGACTGAGTTAGGGAGTGTGACCTCTCAGAGCGCGTTTTTCCCACAGGAGTGGACACTCGGGAGCTGACTAAGAAGTTGCGAGAGCAGGGGTCGCTGCTGGGAAAGCTGGTCCAGGATGGGACAGACCCTTTAGCCCTGCCATTTGTGGACCCCAATGCCCGCCCCCTGGTGCCAGAGGTCTCTGTTGAGGTACAGAAGCAGAGTGGGAGACTGTTCAAAGCTATAGTACAGCAGTTATAGTCGGCCCGTAACTGGGGAGAACGCTTGAGGGAGAATCAGAAGAGGCCTCGAAAGTTAAGGGTCGGTGTGTGCATGTCTGTCCCCACTGATCACAGTGGCCAACTGTTGCCCTTTGTTTCTCAGGTGACACGGGTTTTCAATGTAGGAGGTACCCCTCGGATCCTTGCTTTGGACTGTGGCCTGAAGTATAATCAGATCCGATGCTTGTGCCAGCGTGGGGCTGAGGTCACTGTGGTACCCTGGAACCATGCGTTGGACAGCCAGGGTGAGTAGCTGGGGCCTCTGCAGGGCCCCAGACAGACAGCACGGGTGGAAGGCCTGTCCCTTTGTGTAACTGCTAAAAGTCAACATGAGTTGCAGGGAAGAGAGTGGAGATAAGGGCGTTTGCCCAAATGGTAAGGGCTTCACGTGTGTCTCTAGTTGAATACTGGTTCTGATGTCCTCTTTTCTGCCCATTCCAGAATATGAGGGTCTTTTCCTGAGTAATGGCCCTGGTGACCCCGCCGCCTATCCCAGTGTGATATCTGCACTGAGCCGTGTCTTGTCTGAGCCGAACCCCCGACCTGTCTTCGGGATCTGCCTGGGTCACCAGCTGTTGGCCTTAGCCATTGGGGCCAAGACTTACAAGATGAGGTGGGACTTGTGGGGAGAGGAAGGGCCAGCACTACTGATGTGAGGGGCGGGGCGTCTGGGGAACGGGCACAGAGTCGCTGTTTATTAGTGTTGAGACAGAGCAGGAGCTGGTGAGGGTCCTGAGATCCGTAAGAGTTGGGTTTGGTCTAGTGAAGGAGGGTGCGAGGGGCCTGTGACTCGGAATGCTTCCATCCCCAGGTACGGGAACCGAGGCCATAACCAGCCGTGCTTGCTGGTGGGCTCCGGGCGCTGCTTTCTGACATCTCAGAATCACGGGTTTGCTGTGGAAACCGGCTCACTGCCAGCAGGCTGGCTTCCTCTCTTCACCAACGCCAACGACCATTCCAATGAAGGCATTGTGCACGACCGCCTGCCCTTCTTCAGGTGAGCCCAGGGGCTTCCGGCAGGGGGCTGCGTGTGTCCAGCTCTGAAGCCCCCTGGGACTTCAAGATCAAAGAGTAAAGCATAATCGTGGGCCCCCGTTGTTGGTCCCTCTCCCCACCTCCGGGGCTGCCCGTGCTCAGGCCAGTGATGAGGACAGGTTCTCCGACCCAATCTCTTCAACAGTGTCCAGTTTCACCCAGAGCACCACGCTGGCCCTTCAGATATGGAGCTTCTCTTTGATATCTTTCTGGAAACAGTGAAAGAAGCCATAGCTGGAAACCCTGCGGGCCAGACAGGTGAGCACCTGAGTGGAGCTGGGCTGTGGGGTGAAGAACAGGGCTGGCTCTAGGCCGGACATACTGATGCGTGTTTGGGAGGCTAAGGGGTGGGTTGGGGAGCAGCCAAGCCAAGATGATTTAAGATGATTTGTACTTCTACTGAAAGCAGCTCCTAAGTCATGATTCTGACGCTGCCACTCATTAGAGGTATCACTTGGTCTGGATTCTTCTGTAAAGTGAGGGGGTTAATCCAGATGCTTTCTCTTAGATGTTCAGCCCTAACAGTCTATGATTTTTATTTTATTTTATTCTCTTTTATTTATTGAGAGAGGAAAGGTGAGAGAGAGAGAAACATCAATTTGTTTCTCTTATTTATGCATTCAGCAGTTGATTCTTGCATGTGTCCTGACCAGGGAGGGTACCTGCAACCTTGGTGTGTGGGGACGATGCTCTAAGCAACTGAGCTATCCGGCCAGGGCGTCTGTGACTTTCTTTGTTTCCGTAGTTCGAGAGCGACTAGCTGAGCGCCTCTGTCCACCTGGGACTCCCAGCCCAGGCTCTGGGCTTCCACCACCAAGGAAGGTTCTGATCCTGGGCTCAGGGGGCCTCTCCATTGGCCAGGCTGGAGAGTTTGACTACTCAGGTTCGCAAGTAAGTCATGTCCACCCACCCCTCTGGATGTGTGAGCCTCAGGAATAGATAAGAGTCTTACGGAGAAAGGTATGAACATTGGTTGTGGGGAGGAGATGAAGGAGGCAGTCTGGGGAATATGCGGAAAGGTGAGGGGCTGAGGAATAGAAGTTGGTTGTTAGGGACCAAGAGTACAGGGAGGAAAAAGAGGAAGAGAGATGCCCGCCTGAGACTGTGTATAGTCTTGCTTTTGCAGCCGAGGCTGACATGCCGTTTCTATCTCCCTAGGCGATCAAGGCCCTGAAGGAGGAAAACATCCAGACGCTGCTGATCAACCCCAACATTGCCACAGTGCAGACCTCCCAGGGGCTGGCCGACAAGGTCTATTTCCTCCCCATTACACCTCACTACGTCACCCAGGTATGACTGGAGTAAGGCGGGACTGAGGAGGGAACCCATGTGGGCGGGGCATCCGGTGGTCATGCTGGCTTTCTAAACACCTTTGCTGCATTTCCGGACCCCAAGGTCTCAACGCCTGCTGCTCCTCCCTCTCCGTCCACAGGTGATCCGAAATGAACGCCCAGACGGCATACTACTGACCTTCGGGGGCCAGACAGCGCTGAACTGTGGTGTGGAGCTGACCAAGGCCGGGGTGCTGGCTCGGTATGGTGTCCGGGTCCTGGGCACACCCGTGGAGACCATCGAGCTGACTGAGGACCGGCGCGCCTTTGCCTCCAGGATGGCAGAGATTGGAGAGCATGTTGCCCCCAGTGAGGCAGCAAATTCTCTCGAACAGGTTTGAGAGGTGGTTGGAGGGAGGCCAGTGTCGTTTTCTTTGTATCTTATTTTCTCTGGGTCCATGTACCCTCCGTGCCGCAGGCAGTCAAGGCCTGACCTGTCGGTTCATCTCTTCTGCTCACTGCAGGCCCAGGCAGCAGCTGAGCGACTGGGGTACCCTGTGCTGGTGCGCGCAGCCTTCGCCCTGGGCGGCCTGGGCTCCGGCTTCGCGTCTAACAGGGAGGAGCTCTCTGCTCTCGTGGCCCCAGCTTTTGCCCATACCAGCCAAGTCCTGGTAGACAAGTCCCTGAAGGGATGGAAGGAGATCGAGTATGAGGTGGTGAGAGATGCCCATGGCAACTGTGTCACGGTGAGCGACGGAGACGGGGCGAGAGTAGTATCGGGCGGTACGAGCTCTTTAAGAGCAGAGGCCAGGACTGAGACCTTTGATGGGTGCAGCCTCCTGTGTCTCCTGACCCCCTTTGGCAGTGACCTCTGTGGGACCCTCCCTTTGCCAGGTGTGTAACATGGAGAACTTGGACCCACTGGGCATCCACACTGGTGAGTCCATAGTGGTGGCTCCGAGCCAGACACTGAATGACAGAGAGTACCAGCTCCTGCGGCAGACGGCCATCAAGGTGACCCAGCACCTTGGAATTGTTGGGGAGTGCAATGTGCAGTATGCCTTGAACCCCGAGTCCGAGCAGGTGAGGCTCTAGGTCCTGGGGCTAACATGCGCGTGCGCTCTTGGGCCTCCTTCCATAATTTTGAGGCCTCAAGGCCAAGAGGCCTTTTGGCTCTGCAGACTCGAGTAGAAGCCAGCGTTGTCTTCGATAGGGTCGGGCCTTGGGTAGGGCGCTTCTGCTAGCATCCCTTTGGGGAGGGCTTCATTTGCTTGCCTTTCTACGATTTCCAGGTGGGCCTTCTAGCCCAGCTACCTGGTGGTCCTCTGTTCTCTCTCTGCAGTATTACATCATCGAAGTGAATGCCAGGCTCTCTCGCAGCTCTGCGCTGGCCAGCAAGGCCACAGGCTATCCGCTGGCCTACGTGGCAGCCAAGCTGGCTTTGGGCATCCCTCTGCCTGATCTCAGGTACAACGGTGGGGGGAGACCAGGGAGGTAAAGAAGACATTTATGGGCAGGGACTATAGAGAGAACGCTGGCCCGGATGTATGGGATGGAGAGAGCCATCTGGAAGCTCACCCTTTGTATCTTCTGCTCTGCCCTCTGTCACCCCCACCTGATGCTCCCAGGAACTCGGTGACAGGGGGCACCGCGGCCTTTGAACCCAGCCTGGATTATTGTGTGGTGAAGATTCCTCGCTGGGACCTCAGCAAGTTCCTCCGTGTCAGCACAAAGATCGGAAGCTGCATGAAGAGTGTTGGTGAGAGACACACCCCAAGAGACCCCCCTCCCTCCCCCGTCCCCGATCGTCCCACGGGGTCCCACCACCCTCGAGAATCTAGAACGTCATAGAGTTCGTTCCCTGGCCTGGCCTTTCAGCGTCTGTATCAGCAGCTTCTCGGAAACAGTGTGTCAGAGCTGACGGGCATTTCCCACTAGGATGGTAGTTCTCGGTAGGAGTGGGGATCAAAGGCATCTGGAAATCTATGTCAGAATACACACGCCACCTGCGCACCCAGATGGCACGTCATCGGAATCTCTGGGAGGGGGTGACAGCCTTCAGGGCGGTCTCATCGCTCTCATTTTACCGTTGAGTAACCGGGGCACCCACAAAAGGAGTGTTGTGGCCGAATGGAGCGCAACGCCAAGAAGTGAAAACTAGACCTGGTCGCCAGTGCTCCTCTCTCACGGTGAGGCCAGCCGGTGAAACTCCACCCCCAGCATTTTGTGGCATTTTGCCCAGGGCCCTCAGGCTGTTCGCAGCAGTGACGGTTTGTTTTCCTTGCTAGTTTAAATTCTGACGCTGGGGGCAGACCAGTGGCTCTAAACCCACGTCAGCACAGGGGTGGGCATTCTTAGCATACCTCCTTCTCTGGGCACTTTCTGCCGTGGTCACTAAAAGATTTTTTTTTTAACTCAACGTATAAGATCAGAGCAGGATTTCAGAGATCTTTTTCATAAAAACAAGGACATTTAGTAGGGAACAGTGAACGGGTGTGGAGGGCAACCTCCAAGCAGTGGTGCAGTGTGCCGGGATTGAGTCAACGTGCTTCCTTTCGGTGTCCTTTTAAGTTGCCATTGACTGTCCTCCAAAACATTTCAGCCCAAGCAAGCGTGTGCCTGTGTCACCAGCTAAGGACGAGAGCATTTCTGGTGCTCAGATCTCCATCAAGAGTAGTCGGAGCCTTTAATTAAACAAGTTAAGTTTTAAGCGCAGATATTATTTCGGAATTTTTAGAAATCTCCTAAGACTGCCAAGTTGTTCCTTCTGGAGATGAATTTCTGTTATATGAAAATTGTAATAAACATGGGAACGAAGCCATAATTAAATTGTGGCAAAATGAAGTGGATTGAAAGTAGGACCATCGGATTGGATTCCTAGAGGAGACATCTCGGTGTTTTATTGTCTTCAGGTATTCTTGGAACATGATCTTTGGTAACTTTTGATAACTTTTATTACAGAAGTAAGATACATCTGTCATGGAGAATTTAGGAAAGACGTTTTAACCAATCAATCACCTGTCATCTTGTCACCCAGAGACTAGTTTAGACGTATATTTGATTTTAGGGTTTTTCTAGCCGTGCAAGTGTGAGTGTTTGGGGTTTTTCTTTTACCCAAAATAAAAGCTTTTATAATATAACTACATTACAAAGGAGTTAAAAATCACTCACAAACCACTTCCTTAACACTAGTCTTAGCACCTTTGTGTTGTAAATTCTTTTTACAAAAACAAATACTAGCATCGTCAATAAAAAAATACAATTGGTAAGAAATACTTGAAGACCAGATGGTAAATTGCCAGAGGACATGAACAAAACTTACAGAAGAGGAAGTCAGTAAGCAAACTTGGGGGAGGCTCCCTCTTATTAGCAAATAGAAATCTAGGTAAATGAGATAGTATTTTTGCTTACTAGCAAAAGTTGTTTTAAATGATTATACACACTTCTTAGAAATGTGGTTAAACTTATGCTTTGTATTATAAAGCTCAAACTTCTCCTGCAATTAATACTTACCAAGAGCCAGAAAATTTGTCTTAACTCTTGCCCCTGTGCTTCTGGAAATGTATCCTAAGGAGCTAATCCAAAGCACAGAAAGCATCACAGCCTCACTGAGAAGGATAAGCACTTCAAAGCTGCATGTCCTTCAGTAAGTGAGCAGTTAAGTCGTGGTAGATCACACAGGAATTAACCTGCCGATAACATGGTCACAGAGCAGCGTGGGGACGTGCTTATGGTGAGGAAGAACAGCAGGATGGAAATCACATGTGCACTGTAGTCATGTATGAAACCTCCATGTGACAGAAGTCCAGGAGGAAATACTCTAAAGTGACTGTTCTAAATGTGACTAGCTCTGGGTAGATTCAGTGAGTAGACAGGGTCATCTTCCTATTATCCAGACTTTTTTAAAGTTTTCAGGGATAAGCCAGATCCCAGACGGCGTCCTCACAACAGGAGCAAAGCAAACCAAACACCGGGGTGACCGCCAGTGGTCAGGCCGCTCTAATACATTGTACATGTTCCAATGTCCACATGCCCGTTTGGGGCGTGTTAATTCCATATTCACTAATAAACAAAACATGAACATCGTAGGGGGAGGAGCTGAAAATTTAAGCTTTTTCATTAATGAAACACCAGGAATCCCACCACCACGGGACTGGACTCGAGAACCTCCTGGAGGTTTGACTGGAAACCATAGACATTCTGGGCAGCTCCCCTCCCCCAACACCAGACGCTCAGTCTTTACGTCCTGTGTCTCCAGGCGAAGTCATGGGCATTGGGCGTTCTTTTGAGGAAGCCTTCCAGAAGGCTCTGCGCATGGTGGACGAGAACTGCGTGGGCTTCGACCACACAGTAAAGCCAGTCAGCGACATGGTACGTGCCCCCCGCCCCCCGGCGACACCCCTGAAACGGACCTTGCTACCGTCTGTCCCCAGCCCAAGAGCCTGTCAGCAGTAACGGTGGCAGCAGTCGTTGCTGGACATTCACTGTGTTTTCTCTTCGCTGAGAATGTTGTGCTGTCATCTCCATTGTCATTACGTGAGGACGTATCGTTAGCCTTGTCTTCATGGAGGAGGCAGCTGAGGCTCAGCGAGGTGGTGGGACGCGCTCAAGGCCCCACAGGCAGCACGAGGCAGAGCCAGGACCTGTGCCCCGGCTTTTGTGGCTGCAGAGCCTCTGCTGCGGCCTGCAGTTTCCCTTTCTGAGATGACAGTCGTGCTCTCGGGCTTTTTGAGGTGCTGACAATAGATGGGGAACATTTTGCTCCAACGCTGCCATCTCCTACCTCTGCACAATCCCTCGACTCCATCTGTCTGCCTGCTCCCCATTAGGAGTTGGAGACGCCGACAGATAAGCGGATCTTCGTGGTGGCAGCTGCTCTGTGGGCCGGCTACTCGGTGGAGCGGCTGTACGAGCTCACACGCATCGACCGCTGGTTCCTGCACCGCATGAAGCGGATCGTCGCGCACGCCCAGCTGCTGGAGCAGCACCGGGGACAGCCCCTGTCCCCGTGCCTGCTGCACCAGGCCAAGCGCCTTGGCTTCTCAGACAAGCAGATTGCCCTCGCGGTTCTGAGGTGAGAGGCGGCGGTGGGGGCCTCGGGCTGAGATGTGGGGCAGCGAACTCTCCCTCAAAGAGGAGGGAGAGTGGGGAGCCGTGGAGGCCTCTGGCGGTCATCCCCGGGGTGTCTTCCTCTGTGATCCTTGCCCTGGGGTCTTCCTCCCCTGCTCGGCTGTGCCCGGCTCCCAGAGCCCATGTCGCTGCCCTTTCTCCTCCAGCACAGAGCTGGCCGTTCGCAAACTGCGTCAGGAGCTCGGGATCTGCCCGGCGGTGAAACAGATCGACACGGTGGCCGCGGAGTGGCCAGCCCAGACAAACTACTTGTACCTGACGTACTGGAGCACCACGCACGACCTCACCTTCCGAACACCTCACGTCCTGGTCCTCGGCTCTGGCGTCTACCGTATCGGCTCCAGCGTCGAGTTTGACTGGTGTGCCGTGGGCTGCATCCAGCAGCTCCGAAAGGTCTAAGAGCCAGTCCTTTGTGCCGTTTTCTCTGCTGTTCTGTTTAGCTGCAGAGCGTGCCTTCTGCCCATGCTGAGTCCTGGCACTTTCTGCTCATTGCTCCTCTGTTGTAGGGCTTTGGCTTGGGGGCGGGGTCCCTTTCATCTGTCTTGTGTCCCACCAAGGCATGTGTCTCCTTTCCAACACCTGGTACCTACTGTCATCTCCTCTCTGTTGCAGATGGGGTATAAGACCATCATGGTGAACTACAACCCAGAGACAGTCAGCACTGACTATGACATGTGTGACCGACTCTACTTCGATGAGATTTCTTTTGAGGTGAGGGGGCCAAAGGCTGCCTCTTAGCCTGACTGGCCAGGATCGGGTGGGAGTAACTGGTGACCTAAGATTCTTAGGAAGCTGTGGGATGTGCAGGGATGTCCGTGGAGGATGAGGAGCAGTGGGCCAGAAGGCTGAGGTCCCTGACCCCACTTGTCACCACCACTTGAGTCTCCTCCTGCACTGTAGGTGGTGATGGACATCTACGAGCTGGAGAACCCTGAAGGCGTGATCCTCTCCATGGGAGGGCAGCTGCCCAACAACATGGCCATGGCTTTGCATCGGCAGCAGTGCCGGGTGCTGGGCACCTCCCCAGAAGCCATCGACTCAGCTGAGAACCGTTTCAAGTTCTCCCGGCTCCTCGACACCATTGGTATCAGCCAGCCTCAGTGGAGGGAGCTCAGTGACCTAGAGGTGGGCTGGGGCCTGGTGGGAGGCTGGAGGATGTCTTGGGGGAGTGTGACCAATCTGGCTAAGTTCCCTGTGCCCTTAGTCCGCTCGCCAGTTCTGCCAGAGTGTGGGGTACCCCTGCGTGGTGCGCCCCTCCTATGTGCTGAGTGGTGCTGCTATGAACGTGGCCTACTCCGATGGGGACCTGGAGCGCTTCCTGAGCAGTGCAGCAGCCGTCTCCAAGGAGCACCCTGTGGTCATCTCCAAGTTCATCCAGGAGGCCAAGGTAGGAGGCTGCAGACCACAGTGTCTCTGAGGCAGGCTCCCAGCCCTGGAGGAGGCCCTCCCCGTCTCAGGTCCTACAGAAATCATGGCAGAATGAGCTGGGAAGGATGGGTCGTACCAACGCTCTTAAAGGAAGGGAACACCCTGGGGCAAGTGGCAAAAGAAAAAGGTCCTTGCTCTATATTACATCACCCTGCACGCCACCCCTCACTAGGAGATTGACGTGGACGCTGTGGCCTGTGATGGTGTGGTGGTGGCCATTGCCATCTCTGAGCACGTGGAGAACGCAGGCGTGCATTCAGGGGATGCCACACTGGTGACCCCACCACAAGACATCACTGCCAAAACCCTGGAGCGGATCCAGGCCATCGTGCATGCCGTGGGCCAGGAGCTGCAGGTCACGGGACCCTTCAATCTGCAGCTCATTGCCAAGGTAGGAGGACGGGGCTAAAGGAAGGGACTAAAGGGCCATAGTGCCACCTCATTCTCATAGTGCCGTTCCCAGTGCCAGGAGCCCTGCCCTCTCTCCTGCCCTCATGGAAGTCGGCAGCCAGGCAGGAGGGACAGGGTCACGGCCAGGGCCTGTGGTGTTGGCAGGGATTCTTAACCTGGTTGGCTCCCCCCAGAACAGTGAGCGAGGGGAGGAGGCAGAGGTCCGCAGGGTAGTGTCCCCAAGCCCAGCCTGTGGAAGGCCTGACCCACCCCCTCTGCCCCAGGACGACCAGCTGAAAGTCATCGAGTGCAACGTGCGTGTCTCTCGCTCCTTTCCCTTCGTCTCCAAGACGCTGGGTGTCGACCTAGTTGCCTTAGCCACACGGGTCATCATGGGGGAGGAAGTGGAGCCTGTGGGGCTCATGACCGGCTCTGGAGTCGTGGGGGTCAAGGTAAGGAGGTTCGAAACCCTGAGGTTCGCGGTCAGCAGCAGGGAGACAGTAGGACGGACAGCAGGACAGAGTTCCCTCGCCACATAGATTGTCATTTAAGGTGTCAACCCGACACCCACCGCGGGCCAGGCCTTGCTCAGCTGTGGGAGCCATGAGGGGGCCTCATCCCCCTGCAGGGGTGTCCAACCTCCAGGCGTCTCTGGGCCACACTGGAAGAAGGAGAGTTGTCCAGGGCCACCCATTAAATACATTGTGACACATAATCACAAAAAAAATCTCAAATTTTTAAGTAAATGTGTCATTTTGTGTTGGGCCGCATTCACAGCCATCCTGGGCTGCACGTGGCCTGTGGGCCACAAGTTGGACCCCCCTGGAGGAGTTACACTCTTTAAAAGGGAGACAAGAGAAGTTGGGTCTCAAAACAGCTTGTTTATAGGACAGTTTGTAATAAACCTACATAATGGGGATATAAACAAAATGCTAAAGGAGTTTAGAGATGGCAGGTACCACTTCCAGAAAGGGTGACCTGGGAAGGCGCGAGAGGAGAGGTGGCATTTGAATTGGGCCTTGAAGGGCGGGCAGGACGTTTGAGTTGCAGAGCTTGTGCAGGAGCTGTCCCAAGGCCAGGGACCAGCCGAGGGACTGGCTGGGAGCATTGAGGGAGCAGCTGGCAGCTGGGCATAGGGCACGTGTAGAGCAGCCGCAGTGGGGCGGGACCAAGGAGAGGGGGCTGGGGCTGCCTCTCCCACTGCAGGCGGGCCCCTCACACCTCGGCCTCCGGCACATTCTGCTCCCTCAGGTGCCCCAGTTCTCGTTCTCCCGCCTGGCGGGTGCTGACGTGGTGCTGGGCGTGGAAATGACCAGCACGGGGGAAGTGGCTGGTTTTGGGGAGAGCCGCTGTGAGGCCTACCTCAAGGCCATGCTAAGCACCGGCTTTAAGATCCCCAAGAAGAACATCTTGCTGACCATTGGCAGCTATAAGGTACAGCGTGCAAGGCGGGTACCCAGAGAGATGGGGGCAGATGGCGTGACCTTGGAGTGGAAGGCGGAAGTAACATAACCTTCTTTTGCTTGGTCCAGAACAAAAGTGAGCTGCTTCCCACGGTGCGGCTGCTGGAGAGCCTGGGCTACAGCCTCTACGCCAGCCTGGGCACTGCTGACTTCTACACGGAGCACGGCGTCAAGGTGCGGGGGCCGCATGGCCCGCCCCGCGCTGCCCCCTGCAAGGGTTTGACAGCACCAAAGATTTCTCCCTCTTCCTGTGCTTTTATTATTAGACAAATCATGTCTATTCTATGCAGAGAAAGTAGAATATGCAGCAAAGTATTCTGGTAAATTCTCTTCCAGAATTTGGTCACTGGTCGGGGGGGGGCAGTGGGGGGCTCATACTGCACACAGTCCTTGGTAACCAAGTTTAGAGATATCTTTCCTGTCAAGAAATAGACTCTGCCACTAGCAAGCAGAGGCAGCCCATGTCCCCAGCCTGTGGGTCCTCAGTCTTCTGGGCTCTTGGGCCACCTCCCCTCCCTTCAGGTTGGGCTTCCTGATCCCTGACCCTGTCTCTGGGCCACAGGTAACAGCTGTTGACTGGCACTTTGAGGAGGCAGTGGATGGGGAGTGCCCACCACAGCGAAGCATCTTGGAGCAGCTGGCTGAGAACCACTTTGAGCTTGTGATTAACCTGTCGATGCGTGGCGCTGGGGGCCGCCGTCTTTCTTCCTTTGTCACCAAGGGCTACCGTACCCGACGTCTGGCCGCTGACTTCTCCGTGCCCCTCATCATCGATATCAAATGCACCAAGCTATTTGTGGAGGTGACTGAGACCTGGGTGCAGGGGGGAGGCAGCCAGGCAGGGTTCGTGGGGGAGGAGGGAGAAGAGAGCGTGTCGTGCGGCTGGGAAATCTCAGTATGAAGCAGCCATGCTAATGAGCAAGCTCTGTGGCTGCAGAGAGACTAGGAGGGTAGGGAGAGGGAAGCACCAGGTTTATGGGAAACCCCTCCCTACCTGCAACTCCCAGGATGCCCTTGCGTCAGCTGACCACAGTTTCCGTTTGCAGGCCCTGGGCCAGATCGGGCCAGCCCCTCCCATGAAGGTGCACGTGGACTGCATGACCTCCCAGAAGCTTGTGCGGCTACCTGGTAAGTCGGCCGCTGGGAGAGCCTGGCACTGGACACTGGTGCGGCTGGCACAGAGACCCTGGCGTGGCGCACATGGCTGCGGGCCCACTCCCACTCCGGGCTGCATAGAGCGTGGGGGCCCCACAGTCTCTGTCCCTCTGAGCTCTTGCTCCTCCATCCACGGTGCCCTTGACTGAGGAACCTTGCACCTCCCACTTGTCTTTTCCTGCCACCTCAACTCACCTCCTTGATGTCCTTCGTGTCCCTGAACCTTCCTTTGATCTTCCCGCCTCCATGTTCCCCCAGGGTTGGTTGATGTCCACGTGCACCTGCGGGAGCCAGGTGGCACACACAAGGAGGACTTTGCCTCAGGCACAGCCGCTGCCCTGGCCGGCGGCATCACCATGGTGTGTGCCATGCCTAATACCCGGCCCCCCATCATCGATGCCCCTGCCCTGGCCCTGGCCCAGAAGGTGAGCCTTTGCACTCCTGCTTCGTGGTGACCCACGTGTTCCCACCAGCCCCCGCCACCTCCCTGAGCCCTGCTCCCTCTGCCCCTGCCCAGGGGCCCAGGCCACTGGTGCCAGGCTGGCATGGATGCCGATGGGCCCTGTCTCATGTATCTTCTCCAGCTGGCAGAGGCTGGCGCCCGCTGTGACTTTGCCTTATTCCTCGGAGCCTCGTCGGAAAACGCAGGCACCCTGGGTGCTGTGGCAGGGTCTGCTGCAGGGCTGAAGCTCTACCTCAATGAGACCTTCTCTGAGCTGCGGCTGGACAGTGTGGCCCAGTGGATGGAGGTAGGGAGTGGGCACGTGGGAGGAGGCAGCCAGCCAATTGCAGCAGGCCGGAGGGCCCGCGAACTGGGCTGAGAGCGGCGAGGAGCTACGCGGGCTCTGATGGGTGCGGAGAGTCGATGGCTCTGCGCACTTCCTGACAGTCCTTTCCACCCCCAGCATTTCGAGACGTGGCCTTGCCACCTCCCCATTGTGGCCCACGCGGAGCGGCAGAGTGTGGCCGCCGTCCTCATGGTGGCTCAGCTGACCCAGCGCTCAGTGCACATCTGTCACGTGGCACGGAAGGAAGAGGTGAGCTGCACCGTGGTCCCGGGCCCCTGTTGCTTTCCTAGTCACACCAGGAGGTCAGGGGGGTCCTTGGGGGCAGCGGCAGTTCGGGCAAGCCTGGAGCCAGAACCCTTGGCTTTCTGGCTGCGGGGGCTTCGTGGGGCAGGGCACAGGGGCAGGCCTCTAGGTCTCCCCGCTCTCCCCCCAGATCCTGCTGATTAAAGCCGCAAAGGCACGAGGGCTGCCAGTGACCTGCGAAGTGGCGCCCCACCACCTGTTCCTGAGCCGCAATGACCTGGAGCGCCTGGGGCCCGGGAAGGGGGAGGTCCGGCCTGAGCTGGGCTCCCGCCAGGACGTGGAGGCCCTGTGGGAGAACATGGCTGTCATCGACTGCTTCGCCTCGGACCACGGTGAGAGGGCCCGCAGTGCACCTGCCCCGCTCAGCGGGGCCTGCGCCCCAGCTCAGGGGCCTAGGCCGGGACCCCAGCTCCACAAAGACTGGGACTCGACCTGTGTAGCACCCCAGCCTCTTATACATTGCCTGGCCTGTGATAGGTGCTCGGTAAATGTTCATTGGAAGAACGAATGAGCAGAATTGTAAACGAGAGAATATGGGGTAAAGAGTATGGCCCCAGAGGATGGCAGTAGTCCCTGTTTCCCTATTTTCTGGTTTCTTCCCAGAAATCAGGGTTGGGAGTAAGGGGCAGCCCTGGCGGTCGGTGTGACTTCCAGACGCCGGACGGTTGGTGCTGAGGGCGATGCTCTTTCTCCCAGCTCCCCATACGCTGGAGGAGAAGTGCGGACCTCGGCCGCCCCCTGGCTTCCCAGGTCTTGAGACCATGCTGCCCTTGCTGCTGACGGCGGTGAGCGAGGGCCGGCTCAGCCTGGACGACCTGCTGCAGCGACTGCACCACAACCCCCGGCGGATCTTTCACCTGCCCCCGCAGGAAGACACCTACGTGGAGGTAAGGGGGTGACGGGAGGTATGGGGGTAGCTCAGAGCAGTGGGGGACTCTCCATCCCATGGTCTCTTCCACAGGGCGGCCTTGCCCTAACATAACCCGTGACTCTGGACAGGTGGATCTGGAGCATGAGTGGACGATCCCCAGCCACATGCCCTTCTCCAAGGCCCACTGGACGCCCTTTGAGGGGCAGAAGGTGAAAGGCACCGTTCGACGCGTGGTCCTGCGAGGAGAGGTGGCCTATATTGACGGGCAGGTGCGTGTGTGGCCTGCGCCCAACCCCGGTTGCGTCATTTTTGTCCCATCACAGCCCATCCATGTGCCCACTGTCCCCTCCAGCTGCCCTCTCTGTGGGCACAGGTCCCCGGGGGCATTTTTCTCCTTGCTGGCTTCCGTTCCTTCACAGTCCCAGCCAGGCTCTCTCCTCACTGCCCCCCCTCCTGTCTACAGGTTCTGGTGCCCCCAGGCTACGGACAAGATGTGCGCAAGTGGCCTCAGGGAGCTGTTCCCCTGCTCACGCCCTCCGCGCCTGCCACCAGCGAGGTCACCACGGTACACACACTACTCGGGGCTGGGGCAGGAGGTGTGGGAGCTGAAGCCAGGGATGGGCTGGGGGCAGAAAGGTTTTCATTGGTGGTTCAGGGGCAGAAGGCTCTTCACTTGGCAGTTAAAATCCCCACCACCCACCTCTCTCTGTCTCCTGCAAAACAGAATAACTCCCAGTTTAGGAGGCTACCTCTGGGAAACACAAGCCCATTATCCCAACCAGAGCTCCAGCTGGGGCCTATCCCGGGGCTACCACATAGCTCTAAAAGGCCAGTGTGTCTGGCCCTGTTGGGGACAGCATAGTGACGAGGGGCAGTGATGGAGAATGGAGTCCATGCAGATAGGGAGCAGTCTGGCTTTTCATGATGGGTGAATTTGAGAAGGGGTTGGGTCAGTGGTTTTCAAAACACTAGATCAATGTTTTCTGTCCAGACGCCCGAAAGGCCCCGTCGGGGCATCCCAGGGCTTCCTGATGGCCGCTTCCACCTGCCACCCCGGATCCACCGAGCCTCCGACCCAGGCCTGCCCGGTAAGAGAGTGTCCTGTCATGTGGAGGGTGGGCCGCCTGGACTTAGAGATGTGTAGGGACAGGCTCCTCTCTGCCCACCCCCCCACAGTGTTCCAGATGGACCAGGGCTGGGGGCTCAGTGGCCTAGGGACTGATCCAGGCCCCCCTCTCCCAGCACCTCCTCTTTGTCCGCCTACCCTGTCCTTCCCACCATCCCCCAGTCTGACCCACTGTACCCGCCTTTGCCTGAATCTGTCTGCCCAACGTAAGGTAGGCGTTCCCCAGCCTCTTCTCACAGGCCCTTTCTTGTTGTGGGCAGCTGCATTCCTGCACCCGGGAGCTGGGATCCCACGGGGCAGCAGAGCGTGGGGTAAATCCAGGTGGCCCGTCGATGTGAGCCTGGCCGTTCCCCTTCCCTAGGACCCCTTTGCCACCTGGGAGGGTCCAGGGAGGGGACCACTGCTCACACACAGCCACCCCCGTGGGAAATCATGTGTGCGTCCCCGGAGCTGCTAGTACTTCCTGCTCTCCCCTAACCTGCTAGAGCTACTGTGGTGTGAGTCGGTTAACAGACACTGTGATTCAGTCCTGGGGGAACGGGGCCCTTCGCAGACCTCGGCGGCAGGCTCACATCTGTCCATCTGTTGTCCTGTTTGCAGCTGAGGAGCCAAAGGAAAAGGCATCCCGGAAGGCAGCTGAACCAGGTGAGAGACTCCCCCAGGACACAGCCTCACTTCAGGGCCTCTGATCTGGCTTGGGTAGGAGGAGCCCTCTGACCTGCCTCTTCTGCCCGGTCCCTCACAGCAGAGCTGATGGGAACCCTTGATGGCATCTGCTACCCTCCACAGCCAGTACCTAGACAGGCGTCACCCCAGAACCTGGGGCCCCCTGGCCTGCTGCACCCCCAGACCTCACCCCTGCTGCACTCATTAGTGGGCCAACATATCCTGTCCGTCCAGCAGTTCACCAAGGATCAGGTGCCTGGGGGAGGGAGGGTGGGAACACCCAGAGCTTTGAGGACCTGGCAGGCGGGGGCTAGGACCTCCGGGGGCCTCTCCTTTCCAGCTGACTCGGGATCTGTCTTAGATGTCTCACCTCTTCAATGTGGCGCACACGCTGCGTATGATGGTGCAGAAGGAGCGGAGCCTGGACATCCTCAAGGTCAGGGCCAGGGCTATGGGCTGGAAATCCCAGCCTGTCAGCAGGGCCTCCTGCCCCCTGCCATAAACCCCTCGTGTGAGTCCGAACCTCCCAACGTAACTCAGCTTCTCTGCTCTGGAAGGGCCTGCTGCTCTGGGTCCCCGGCGTCTGTCCTGCTGTCAGCGTGCAGCCGACTCACAAAGCCTCGAGCAGCAGCCCATGCCCCTGGCCGCTGGGTGTGTGCAGACGCATCTGAGGGGGAGAGCTGGGGTCTTTCCTTTTCTCCCAGGGAGTGTGTCTCACTCAGACACCTCGTAATGGCCTTTTGGAGGCAGAGCCTTTAGCTCAGAGTGACACAAACGGTGGAAATTCAGTTCATGGGGAGGTTTGCAGGGAAGGATTCTCTTCGGCTTCCCTCTTGTGTAGGTGGGGGGTGGGGGAGGAAGGCAAGCAGCAGCCTGTGGGTCCCCCAAGATGCACGTGCGCGCGCGCACACACACACACACACACACACACACACATTGAATTTCATCCGCCCCCAGGGGAAGGTGATGGCCTCCATGTTCTACGAGGTGAGCACGAGGACCAGCAGCTCCTTCGCAGCCGCCATGGCCCGGCTCGGGGGCGCTGTGCTCAGCTTCTCGGAAGCCACGTCCTCCGTCCAGAAGGGCGAGTCCCTGGCTGACTCCGTGCAGACCATGAGCTGCTACGCCGACGTCGTGGTGCTGCGGCACCCCCAGCCTGGAGCGGTGGAGGTGAGGCCGGCCTGTGCGCCTGTGCCAGGGGCCCGAGGTCCCTTCTGCTGACATTTTCTGTGACCGCAAGTCTCAGGTTGGGTCGGGTGGGTGAGGGGGCCCAGGGAGAGTGGGACTGAGGCAGGGAGGTGCAGAAGACAGGACTCTCCTTCCCTGTGCCCCTTCTCATAGCTGGCAGCCAAGCACTGCCGGAGGCCAGTGATCAACGCTGGGGATGGGGTGGGCGAGCATCCCACCCAGGCCCTGCTGGACATCTTCACCATCCGGGAGGAGCTGGGGACTGTCAATGGCATGACGGTGAGGGTAGTGGCCTGCCCAAGGAAGGTCTGGCAAGGGAGGTGGCTGGGAAGTAGTTCCTTTATGCCAAGCTGTACTGCACTGAGGAGGCCCCCGTCCTGGTGCTGAGGCCAAAAGCTCTGAAACGGGAAGTGGGGTGCTCAGTCTGGGGGCCCTCCTGTTGACTGAGTTTCTCCTCTAGATCACAATGGTGGGGGACCTGAAGCATGGACGCACGGTACATTCCCTGGCTTGCCTGCTCACCCAGTACCGTGTCAGCCTGCGCTACGTGGCCCCTCCCAGCCTGCGCATGCCACCCAGCGTGTGGACCTTTGTGGCCTCCCGTGGCACCAAGCAGGTGAGACCCTGGGAGGCCACGGGGCGCGTGGGGCAGGCAGGCGGGACCTGGCGCCGCACTCACCCGCCCGGCCTCACCCTCCAGGAGGAGTTTGAGAGCATCGAGGAGGCGCTTCCCGACACCGACGTGCTCTACATGACACGGATCCAGAAGGAGCGCTTTGGCTCTGCCCAGGAGTACGAAGCTGTGAGTGCCAGGGCTGAGGAGAAGCCAGGGCTGGGGCGGTGGGGCATCCAGACTGGAGGCCAGGCAGGCTGGGCCCCTAGAGCTCGGTGAGGGCCCCTTGGTTGTGATAATGTCATGCGGGTGTGGAGGGGACCTGGGGGGAGCCCAGGCTCGTGGCCTCATGGCCACCTCTGCCCTGAAGTGCTGACAGGCCCCTCTCTGCCTCATAGTGCTTTGGCCAGTTCATCCTCACTCCCCACATCATGACCCGGGCCAAGAAGAAGATGGTGGTGATGCACCCGATGCCCCGCGTCAACGAGATCAGGTGAGACGCCACCAGAATGGAGGGTGCGCGGGGCGGCGGGCTGTGGGACGGGGTTCGGTCCTGGCTGGCCATCATGAGCTCCGCGGTGACGCTTTTCCTCCTCTCGCAGTGTGGAGGTGGACTCGGACCCCCGCGCGGCCTACTTCCGCCAGGCTGAGAACGGCATGTACATTCGCATGGCGCTGTTGGCCACCGTGCTGGGCCGCTTCTAGGGCCCAGCCCCTCCGCCTCGGGCCCAGCCTCTGGGCGCAGAATCCAGTGCCCCCCACGGGGGCAGCACACTTAGGAGTAGATGCTCTGGGGCGTGTGGGCAGCTCACACGCTCATAGACACACGCGTGCAGACCGCACTTCGGGCGTCAGGCCGGAGTGGAGCTCCCCAGCGTGTGAGCTGGCCCGTCTCCCTGTTGCCCCTCGACTCTGTACAGTTTTTCTACTGACTTAATAAATAGCTCAGCTGCCTCTGGTTCTTGCTTCCCTGCGGTTATTCTGGCTTCAGCAGAGGATGCTAAGTGCAATAAGCAGAGCTTTCTTCTAGAACATGAGAACTGGCAGGCTCTTGCTGTGGCCAGGGCTGAGCAGCCAAGCTCATGTCAGCGTCAGGCCCTCTGGGGCCTGGGGCAGGAACAGGCTGTGCCGTTGGTGCTCTCTGTCCTGAGCTTCGGTGACCGGTGTCCAGCCCTCCTTCCTCAGTCAAGTTGCACCCCAAGTCCTGGTGTGGCTCATGGCGAAAGGAAGGCTGAGCAGCCGGACCCTGACTGGCGAGGTTCATTATCCTGTGGGCCTTCTCTCTCCTGTGGGGTTAGTCCTCCTGCCAGCAAGGCAGCCACTGCACCCTCCCAACCTCGCCTTGGAGTTCTCCAGCTGCCAGCACCCCCAGGAGCCCCGCCTATCTGTTACCCCTGGGATCCTCTCCCTGACACTGGACTTTTCAGACTGGACATGGGGCGGGGTGGGGCAGGGGCCACGGAGGGCTGAGGAGCACTTTGGCTTGGAAACTCGAGTAGGGAACTGGAGTGGAGTAGCTCACGCATCTGCCAGTTAGGGCTTCTAGGGATCGTTCAAGGTGTGTAAGCTGTTCCATTCCATGAACTTTGGCAGCATCAGAGGCATTTGTTGATCCAACAAACTTCCACTTAGCACCCTGTGGGTACAAGCATCATGTGCGACGGGAGTACAAGGATGAGCAAGACAGTTCTCCCCCTCAGTCTGGAAGCCTCTCGGGTGGTGGTGAGGCATCAGTGGCTTGACTGAACACATTTGCACATGGTGGCCCAGGCTGCTCCAGCATCATCTGCGAAGAACCTCCTCCAAGCAAAGCACTATTGGCATGTTACAGCGATAGGAAAAGGTGAAGGAACTCGTTTTTTGAAAGTGTGAGCAAGAACTTAACACGCTTAATCTTATGCCAACTTCCCGACCATTTTGCAGATGCAGAAACTGGCTCGGGAAAGTTGCTGGGTGGCTTACCCAGTAACAGCTAGGATCACACATGGGACTACTTCAAACCCTCTTTCCACTAAAATAAAAACCAGCCCTGACCGGTATGGCTCAGTTGGTTGGGCATCATCCTGCAAAGCAAAATGTTGCCAGTTTGATTCCTGGTCAGGGCACGTGCCTGGGTTGTGGGTTAGGTCCCGGGTCACGGCACATGTGCGAAGCATGTTTCTCACATCAATGCTTATCTCCTTCTCTTTCTCCCTCCCTTCTTGCTAAAAATAAGTAAGTAAAGTCTTAAAAAAAAAAAAAAAAAGACAGTGGGAGAGACAAGCCACACAAATCTAACCAATCAGAGAGCAGGTCTACCGTGTCTGAGGAGCCAGTTCTCAGAAAAGAGCGGCACAGACCTGGAGTCAGGAAGGCCCAGAACTGGGAGTTGAGCTGCTGCCTGAGCAAGGGGCACGCTGTGGCAGGTGGGGGGGTGGGTAATGATGAAGGAACTTTGAGCGCTCAAACACAGACATGGCAGGTCTGTGCCTGCAGCACAGTGAGATGCACCCTGACCCAGCAGGGCGTTCCCGCTCTACGTAGTTAGGGTGGAGGGTCTGAAGAACCGGACCAAGAGGCTTGGATGTGGATTCCAGCAGAAGGAGGAATTCATAACCACAGGCGCTGCTGTCCAAACAAGGGTGATATGGGCTATAAGGCCATCAGCACCTCTGGGGAGCGGAGATCTCTCCTGTCCCACTAATGTTATTAACCCTTCCCAGGTGTTCCAAACCCTGGCAAGTTCTTTGGGTACCTGGAGGACTTTGTTAGTGGGTAAAGAGAGTTACCGTTCATAGAACACTTCTACTCCTTTCTAGATCTTCCATCACCCATCTCAGGCTATTCAAACAAGTCAGAGGTTACTTTCCCATGGACTTGAGAACCCGTCGCACACAGATTCCCACAGAACTCGGAGAGCCTCATCCTCAAGTGGAAGCCGTGTTTGCTGCCAAGCGGCGCACACATTCCACTCAGTTGCTAAGTGGTGGGAGGTGTTTCTGCCCTGATCCTTTCTTTGGCTCTCCTAATCATAACACAGCTCTAAGCTGACTAAACTTTTCTCCCTACAACTAGAAATGAGACCTTATTACACGGAGAAAAGAAGCTATCAGCAAGAAACAGTCCTCCCCCTGGCCGGTGTGGCTTGGTTGGTTGGAGCATCATCCTGTAGACTGCAGGGTTTGGGGATCAATTCTTGGTCAGGGCACGTGCGTGGGCTGCAGGTTCATGACCCCCGGTTGGATCATGTGCGAGACAACTGATTGATGTTTCTCTCCCTCCCTTACTTTCTCTAAAAGAAATAAAAGAGAGAAACAAACAGTCCTTAAAATATCCACAAATGAGCCTGTTTATAATATTCATTGAGAACTTCATAGGCTCCAGGTAATAACCATAAAAAGTTTTTTTTTTAAGTTTTCTAGTCTTCTTTCCTCCTGAGATGTTTAAGAGATTTGATCTATATTTCTTTTTTTATTTTTATTTTTTTATTTTTAGAGAGAGAGGAAGGGAGGGAAAAAGGGAGAGAAACAGAGATTGGTTGTCTCTCGCACACCACCAACTGCAGACCTGGCCTGCAACCCAGGTATGTGCCCTGATGGAGAATCGAACCAGCAACCTTTTGGTTCACAGGCCGGTGCTCAATCCACTGAGCCGCACTAGCCAAGGCTAATCTATATTTCCATTAAAAAAGTTAAAACATAGCTCTAATTTTGTGCCAATCACTGTTCTAGCACTTCACAATAGTAACATATTTTTGACCCACTTTTGGATGAGCCCTTATTCTTCCCCCCTCCCTGTGAAAGGAAGTCTGACCTTACATGCTTGCTTATTATCATTGCAAAGTCATTCCTCCCAATTATTCACCGTCTACTCCAGGGAGAAGAAAATCCCCTCAAAATAGTCACCCCCCTCGGAGCCCTGCCACCACCTTCATCCTCCTCCTGCCTGTCAGCACTCATGAGCTGCAGCCGTAGGCAAGCTGGTGCCCCTTAGGGCTTTCAGCGGAAAGGGTAGAGTTGGGAGTTCCTGATGTAACTTGGCAGGCTTCTCTCACTCTGTAACAGACCGTGGGGGACACTGCCTGGGGGAGGCGTGGAGCAGAGACAGAGTGCCAGGACGAAATGGGTGCCCAGGGAAGAATAGTCAGGAAGCAGACTCTGGAAGAGTTGGGGGATGGGAGCCATCCCACCACCGAGGAAGCCGGTTAGACATTGTTGCGCTAAGCGCAGATGATGGGTGGACAGGGTCGGGACTAACCGACAGCCGTGGGTACTATAAAATACTAAGGAAAGGAAAGAATGGAAAAGGACTCCATGGTGGGGGGGGGGCCTTGAGATGGGGAGAAGGAGGACCACTGTAGACCAGAGAGCCAGTGTGGGGTAGGGAGAGGTGGATTCTGTGGGGGCATGATATCATCAGCTGCTGTGGCACATCTATATGGAGATAATGAAGCTAGAAAATTGGGGCAAGGTACAACGGGAAAAAAAAAAGTGACATTTTTATGTGATAAGTGCCAAAGAACAAGAACTTTATTCACTAATATATCCCAAGCATCTGGAACAGTATTAGCACATAGTAGATGTTCAATAAACATTTGTGGACTGAATCCTCAACACAGCAGCTTTGTGGCAGTAAGGTGGACACCAGATTTCACAGGCTTAGGGAGGGAGGGACTGGTTTAGAGGCGCCAATCCCAAGAGGCAAGAGGAAAAGAGGTGTTGGGATTGGACCTGAAAGAGTCTAGAAAAGGCTGGGAAGATGTCTGGCCTGACCAGTTGTGGCTCAATTGATTGAGTGTCATCCCACAAAGCAAAATGTCATTGGTTCAATTTCTGGCCAGGGCCCAGGGCTAGGCTGCGGATTTGGTCCCCAGTCAGGGTGCATGTGAGAGGCAACGCTTCTCTCTCATATCAACATTCCTCCCCCTCTCTTTCTCTCTTTCCCTCTTAAAAAAAAAAAAAAAAAAAAAAAAGCTGGGACAGCTGTGATGAATCCACAGGAGATTAATGAGAGGGTCATGGAGTTGGGCGCAAGGCTCTGTGAGTGTGTGGTAGAGCTGGGGCGACAGTGTCCGACCGTCCAGGACAGGGCTTTGCGCAGGCATGTCGCCCCCACCAAAGAACCCTAGAAATGTCAAAGTCTTCCTGCCAGAGAGGTCAGTTACCACCCCATACTCCTGCAGACTTGCCCTGCAGTCACCTGGCGAGGCCACCCCGGCTTGTTGGCCCGTTTGCCCATTGGCGGGAGCCTGGGGGTGAGGAGAGAACGCGATGGGCTTTCTACTGGCCCCAGGCTCGTTCGTTCACCATCTTCCCACGCCTCCATTCCTTTACCGACAGTCAGTACTGAGCGTTCACTTGGCGCCAGGCTGTGAGCTGGGTGCCGGGAGGCAGATATGAATAAAGTGGTGCCTTCCCTCAAGGGCAACCTGCAGCTCTGCAGTCTAATCTCCATCCCCACCCCATCACCCTGCCTCCCAGAAGTCCCGTGTGGCGAGTCCCAATCTGCGTCCTGACCTGGACCTGCTCTGGTGCAGCGGGTGGGCTGGGCGGAGGCCAGCGGGGAGGTCATCACGGCCAGGGAAAAGCGAGTTTGCTGTTGTAGGGTCTCAAACCCGCTTATTTTGGTAAGTTTGAACTGTCTCTTATTTCCTGGGTTTGGTTCTCCTTTGTTTCTCGCTAGGTTTTTGGCTGTAGCCCTTTAAAAATTTATAGTCCATCTTGGTTGAGCCAAAGAAAACAAGAGAATGGAATTGAATGTGCAGACTGTTCGGGCCTGAGAGGGGCAGGCAGCGAACCCTGGCACCAGACATCATGGGCGCAACACCAATGGGGGAGGAACACTCAGAAGGCTCGCACTTGGACACCCACCTCCACGGTGCTTTCCTGCTTTACTCTGAGAAGGCTTCACGTTTTAAGAATGGAAATTGTTCTGAACAAGGAGCCTGCAGCCTTTCCCTCCAAGTGTCAGGTAGGGGGCGCTATTGACGGCTGCGCTTTCCTTCTCCCCAGTAGCGAGCCCCCGGCTTAGGAACTGACCAGGAAGTCTTCCAGAGGTCACGGAGTTCTGGCGCTGGAGGGAAGGAGGCCAGGAGATGTGCCCTTCCCAGGGTGGCTCCAGTGCAGAGGGTCAGCTCTGACACGGAGGAGACATGTCCTCTGAGTGAGCTCTGCCCAGGCCAGGTGGGGACCACTTCCTGGGGCTGCAGGACGCTGAACCAGGGAGCAGCGAGGGGCGGAGGGAGGGGCAGGGAGTGTTGCCGTAGGAGAGAGGCATGGGCCCTGGCAACCCTGGGCCCTCCTTCCTACCCAGGCTCCCAACGCTTTCTCTCCTCGATCCTGGAAATAGGGTCTACTTTGTCTGTGGGACCATTTGTGATCCCAGCTGCATCCACCACGTCATCGGGCTCTGTCCCACAGAGGCCTGGGAAAGGCTCAGAACCCCAGAAGGTGTTGACCATGTGCTGGTGGGATGGGCCTGCAGCTCATGGCAGAGACAGGAAGGCCCTGGGAACTCCCTGAGTTGGGGGGTTAAGAGCCCTTCAACTACAGAGGAAACTCCCTAAATGCACTTCTCCAGGGGGTGGGAGAATCTGCCAGGAGGGGCAGGGGTTTTCCCATCCTGACACCCTCCAGAGCCTTCTGGCTGCCTCTGCTGCTACCATGGCACGGGCCTCGTGGGGGCGCTGCTCCCCCTCTGACAGTCTAGCTCCAGGCAGCAGGATTGGCCCACGGCTCCTCCTTTAGACTGACCTGCACTGAAGGCCCTGAAGGGGCAGCAGGAGCACTGGAGGGAGGGGGACACGGCTTTATCGCCCTGCTCTTCCTCTTGACCCCAGACAGATTGCTCCCCTGGCCTGCAGGGTCCTCGGCTCTCACCCCTTGTAGAGGAAGGTGTGTCTGTCCCCTGCCAGCTGGCCCGGCAACCCCTAGGTAAGCAGTGCAGTGAGGAAGGCGGGCCAGTCCTCTGCCTGGATGCCCCCCAGACCCAGGCCCTGCACCCCTCCATTCTGGCTTTTCTGTCTGGCTCCTGGGTCTCCTGTCTCCTGTGAGAACACCTGCACCTGCACTCAGGATACCAGTCCTGTCTCCCTTCCTCTGGAGCACCTCATCCTTCTCTGGCTCTCCCTTTCCTCGGGCCCCTCTGCCGCTGGCCCTCCCCCTCTCCCCCTGGTTAACCAGCCGTGTAATGAGCTGCCAGAGCTGGGCTGATGGATGGTGGGCCTTCCCCTTGGTGCCCCGCCCCTTTCCAGCCCCTCTCCTCACCTCTCCCTCCACCACCTATTTTATCATCAGGGAAGGCCTCCAAGAGGGACAGGGCCTCTGGATAAGCTGGTGGCCGAGGTGGGTTGGGGAGATAAGAGGGGTGGTGCAGCAGCTCCTGCAGATAAGGAATAAGGAATGCACGGACTCCCCTCGGGGCTGCTCTTTGAAAGAAGAAGGATGCTTCTGACCCTCAGGCCTTCCCTGAACCCCACCCGAAGGTGGGTGGAGAGGCAGGGGGCACAGAAGAAACAACTGGGAACTTAGAACCGTCAGAACTGAGTGTGACTCCCAACTCTGACAGTAGCAGCATGACCTTGAACAGGTAAGCCTCGGCTTCTCCATTTGTTTGAAGTGCAGATAATAGGTACCTCAGTGCCTTTTGCTAAGTGTTAGTTCAACAAATGTTGGCCCCTGTCTCTGCTGCGAGGGCGCTGGGCCACCCTGTTCCCTGCAAGCTCTCCGCCGGCTGGATTCCCTTTCCTACAGACCCTCTGCACACCGGGTGCGTTCATGCCCATGATGACACGCAGTCCGTCTTATCACAGTAAGGAAAGCCGGGGGGAGGCAGAGAGGTTAACCGTGATCCGGCTATTAGTCAAGGGCTGAGGCAGAGCCCAGGAGCCCGAGTCCAGACCCCAGAACCTGGAGTGCCAGGAGCAGCAGGTTGCTGAGAAAGGAGCTGAGAAACTCGTCTGGGCAAGAGCTTCAACAGCTCCTGAGTGGGAGAGCCCGGCTCCGGTCCTGTCCCTGTCACTTAGTGGGTGACTGTGGGGAAGTCCTTTTCCCTCTCTTAGCCTCTCCTTCCTCTTCCTCACTTTGCTGGGGCATGGGGCAGAGATGGACCCCATGCTTTGTGAGGCTCTTTCTGCCTCGAACAGTCGTGGGTTCCTTCCCCTGCAGCGGGCCCTGGCACTGTGCACGAAGGTGGGCCTGCAGCTTACGGCCGTTGCTAAGAAGGTGGGCATCTAGCCCTCGTTTTCCTCACCCTCCATGTCCTCCCCCTTTCCAACCCTCGCCTAGTCGCTGGGGGCCGGTAATCAATGAGACGTAAAATGAGAAAGTATCAGGAACTAGCAAAGCGTGGAGAGCAGCTGGGGCAGCTTCCCTGCTCCCAGTGGGATGGACCGCCAGCATGTCTGTCACCTTGGCCCAGCCTCCCACGTCCATCTCAGACCATCGGCCCAGCAGTGACTCACCAGCCTGGGCCCAGGCCCCCAGCTAGAGATCAGAGTGGGGAGGCCTATTTCCAACCAGTCCAAAGGCCTCACTTAAAAAGAGTAATGAAACCTATGTGCACTGACATGGCAAAATGCAGCCAGGACGTATGGTTGAGTGACAATAGCAGGTTACAAGACAACGTGGTCCCATTTATGTTATTATATAGAAGTGTTTGTACGTATATAAAAATACGGGCAGGAGCTCTGGCTGGTGTGGCTCAGTGGATTGAGCGCCGGCCTGCGAAATCAAAGGGTCGCTGGTTTGATTCCCAGTCAGGGCACAGGCCTGGGTTGCCGGCTGGGTCCCCAGTAGGGCGTGTGTGAGAGGCAGCCACACATTGATGTTTCTCTCCCTCTCCCTTACCCTCTCTAAAAAATAAATAAAATCTTAAAAAAAAAAAAATACGGGCAGGAGACTCAAAACTGTGAACAGCAGCTGTCTCTGGGAGTAGATTCTAGGGGTAACACTTCACTTTCTACTTTATACACATTTCCTTTATTGAAGCCTTAAAACAAGCATATATTTATAATATGCTTTAATGATAATGAAATAATTTTTATAATAAAGATATTTCCATTATGGGGAGAAGCCTTGCAGAAATATGCAGGGATTAATAAAAAAAACACTGTGTCTTTCTTCAGGTGGAATTTTATCAGTCTGGGGTGGGCAGGCCAGTGAGCTGCCGGCTCAAAGCACTAGATCTAAAGTCAGAGCAGAAAGTTTGATTTTTAAAAAGCAAAAATCAATCCCTCACTGAGTCTGGTTTGTAAGAGCAAATCTGTCAAAAACATAGGTGATTCGTAAAGCAAAGGGGAATAACTGGAAAGTGGTCCTTGGTGCCCACTGCCCAAACCTGGACTCAGGGCTAGACCCGTACCGCCCACCTCCCCCGCGTCACTCGCCTGAGAACTGAGCCCACACCAGCACTGTGGTCCAACCACTCTCCCCGGGAGGGATGGAGCCTTCGGGAATGATTCTTCAGAATCCCTTGGCTCCTTGCCTTCCAGCTTTCTCCTGCAACCCAGCCCAGGGCTCCTGGGGACTCTTCCTGAGCCACAGATGGGACCAGCTCGCTTGGCTGTGAATAGGGAACGGTGGTACAGAGCCTGGTGGGTTCTAGCCTACATCACTAGAATATACATTCGACAGTGGAGAGGGTGGAGGGGCTGGGAAGGGGTCGGGGGCCTGTGGAAGGTTGCTTGGACTGCATGAGTCTGTCAGTGCCCAGATGTCTGATTCTGTCTCCCCCTCCTGAGGACTCAGCACAGGGGCTGAAAGACGCAGTGAGACACAAGTTTATTGGTGGAGCTGTGGCAGAGTTTCCCCTCTCTCTGGGATAGCCAGGGCACAGCACCAACAGAGGGATGGACACAGACCCCCAAATGGACACAGAGATGGTGCAGACTCAGAGGGGCCATAGCACAGCCACACATGCACAGAGACACACAGGCCACAGCACCAAGAAACACACGCGCGTACACACACAGACAAAACCACAGGGCTAGGACACACGGACAAAGTGCAAGTTTTGGGGCTCCTGCATAGACAGAGCAAGGGCCATGCGGGGAGGGGCCCCTGCTGACCTCCCCCAGGCACAGGCACACCAACAGCACACAGATAGGCAGATGCCCTAGCCAGCCACACAGACAGATGAACCCCAGAAGGGATGCTCGTGGCTCCCAGAATGTGGGGAGCTGGGACTCGGGGCCTCCCACGCCCACCCCCACTGCACTAATTCCCTGCTCAGTCCAATTCCCACCCTACTTCCCGCCCCCAATACTTTGGTCTTGCCCACTGGGGCTTGGGGCTGGGAAGTTGGAAGGTGGAAGGAGGGAGAGAGGAAGGGGTAAGGGCCCAGCTCTGTCCCTTCTCTGTGAGCAAGGAGGCAGCTGCTGAGAGTCCAGGGCGGAGCCTGGGCCTGGCAGTGGGGTGAGCGCAGGGCCGGCTCAGGCTTGGGGAGGTTCCCGGCAGCGCAGGCACTGGGCCATCTCGGGCTGGTACTGCTCAACCTGCAGGGTAGAGCTGGAGAATCCAAATCGGGAGTGGAGCCGGGATGTGGCTTCGGCCAAAACAGCTTCCGGGTCCGCCGTGGAGTCTGTGGGAGAGTGATAAGAGACAGCAGGTTCCCGGGGGGTCGGGAACCAGGCTGCAGCCGAGATAAGGATCAGTGAAGGGGGACCCAGGGGCTTGCACAGCATTAAAGCCAGGTTTCGGTGGGGAGCTTTATTTGCTTTCTGTGTTGCCTGAAAAGCATAAAAATGTAAAAGAAAGGATTGGAGAGACTCACTCCAGAGCGACTATGCTAACACACTAAACTGTTCTTATTTCTGTATCGTCTTTGTTCTTTGAGTGTCCATACACAGCTGTATTTCAGCAGCCAGGCCACCCGATTTCCCAGGACAACCCAGATGCTAAGTATTCTGTCCCATTGTCCCTTTAGAACTACCATCAAATATCCCACCAAGTATAATATTTTTGGCATCCAAATTACATGTCTCTGATTGCTTCTTGCATCTGGAAGAAACTCAAAAATACTTTGTCAGCTTGTGAGTCACCATATATATTTTTAATAGTTGAATCATAATGTAGATACAATTTTATATTCAACTTTCTCCTCTCAGCATTGGACCACAAACCGCTTCCCTAGTTGCCATACAGTCTTCTCAGTCGTCACGTTTAGTAGTTATATGATACCGCGCTGAGTGGGGGTGCTGGAAGCTACCTCACCTGCCCCATCCCTGGTACCCGTCCCATGTACTAGTGATGGGTGCTAGTGATCTTATAAAGGGCTACTGGTTCCCTGCACCACTTTAAAGAGGGTGGGCTCTGGCTGGTGTGGCTCAGTGGATTGAGCGCTGGCCTGCAAACCAAAGGGTCACTGGTTCGATTCCCAGTCAGGGCACATGCCTGGGTTGTGGGCCAGGACCTCAGTAGGGGCATGTGAGAGGCAGCCACACATTGATGTTTCTCTCCCTCTCTTTCTCCCTCCCTTCCCCTCTGTCTAAAAATAAATAAATAAATAAATAAAAATCTTTAACAAAATAAAGAGGGTGAAACCTCCCCCAGAATAGCCAGTAGGAATAGCCAGTAGTCGGTCCAGAGCTCTTCGGCTGCAACATGCGTGTGTGTGTGTGTGTGTGTGTGTGTGTGTACGCGCACGCATGTGTGAGAGAAAGACAGAGAGATGGAGCGAGAGGCTGAAGCCTAGTAACTCAGGCTATCTCCCTATGTCTGCGGGGGGAGGGGAAGGGAGGTATGTCTCCAGGAATAAGGAATAACTGGCTGCGGCCAGTGTGGACTCACCGATGGCCAGATGTGCAGAGGCAACGTGGTAAGTGAGCGTCAGGGACCACAGGTGTAGCTCATGAGTTGCCCGGACTCCTGGCACTGACAAGAGTGTATCCCTCACCGGCTCAAACCCCAGATTTCGGGGGGTACCTGCAAGCAGCACCCACCAAGCCTTCCTTCTAGAGCTGCTCCTGCCCAGGGGCAGCCCCACCTCCCTCATGTCCCCACTCACCCTGTTGGCTCCCACCATTCATCCTGGGCCCGAAGTGTCCCTCCAGCAATAGGCCCCAGAGCCCCAGCCTTCTCCCCACATGCATCAGAGAAAAGAGAGGGGGCCAGCGGGGAGGGGAGCAGTGGGGGCTGAGTCACCTTCCATGAGGACACGGAGAACATCGCGGAGGGTGGGAGCTGTGGACCCAAGGGCACAGATGGAGAAGAGGAAGGTGCTGATGGGGTCAGCTGCCTTGTACTGAGGCTGGGGAGAGAGAGAGACCCCTAAGCCTAGGAACCAGGGACCTTCCAGAGGAAGATCTAGGGGTGTGCTGGACAAACAGGCCCTAAGAGGCCCCTGAGAACCCTGCGTAGGGGAAAGGGACCCTGGGCCAGGAGTCCTGGGGAGCTAGGAGCTGGAGGGGGGAGGGAGGCTGCAGGTCCCAGGAAGCACAGGATGGGATGTGGGGTTGGAGGAAGAAGGCTGAGGCAGGCTGATGGACGGTACCTTGAAATAGATGAGGATGGAGGCAGCCAGCACCCCGAAGCTCTGCAGGAGGTCCCCCAGCACATGCACAAAGGCCGCCCGGACGCTGGTGTTCCCCAGGGGCAGGGGCTCCCCGGGCCCCTCCTCCAGCGGTGCATACTCAGCCCCCCTGGACCCATGGCTGTGGGGGGGCCCAGCCTGATGCAGCACAAAGGCCATTCTGAGGGGGAAGCAGAGCAGGGAAGCAGAGCAGATCAGCCCAGGGGCCTGCTCTCGGCCTCCTCTGCCCACTTCTGCTCCACCTCCTCTCGCCTCCCCAGAGCTCTTTCTCCACCTATTTTCTCCCTATTTTACCAGCCCCAGGAAGAAGACAACACTGTCCAAGAGAGGCAAATAGTGCAGCCTGGGGGCAAAAATACAGCAGAAGTGCCAGGGATTTGAATTCAGATGCTGGTCCTGCTACTTCAATAGCTATGTGGCCTGGGCAAGTTACCTGGTCACCTCTCAGTTCTATTTCACTAACTGTATGCTAGCGGCAATACAACCTACCCCATGGGGTAGTTGTGGGCTTTAACTGAGATAATACTATGAAAGCCCCCGGCAAGAGTGGATGGTACACACAGCAGGCCTTTCCCAAGTTATCTGCTGACTCTGAATTTCAGGTCTCTACCCCAGCCCCTTCTCAGGCATCCCCAGGGCAGACTGCTGGGGCTGCGTCTGTGTAGCCAGCTCTCCCAGCCTAGAGGAGGGCCCCTTGCCCTGAGCCCGACAAGGGGCCCGCTCCACACTGGAACGTACAGCAGATTGGCACAGACTGCGATGCTGGCGGTCAGCAGCATGGCGCCCCCCTCGATGTGGTAGTCGCTGTGCAGCAGGCGGATGAAGGCCAGGTACAGGAGGATGCCAGTGACCATCCAGAGGGAGACCACAGAGGCCAAAGCCCCCAGAGTCTCTGCAGGCGAAGACAAGCTATCAGAGACCTGCCCGGGACCCTGAGAGGTACCCTCTGGCAAGACTGGAGGGTCACCAGATCATGCAGGAGCCTTACCGGAGCGGTGCCAGCCAAAGGTCATGGTGCGGGTGGCTGGACGGGTAGAGAGCCAAAGGGAGAAGAGGCTGCCCACCATGCTGCCCACGTCTGCCAGCAGGTGGGCTGCATCGGTCATTATGGCCAGGCTGTGTGCCAAATACCCGCCTGCAAGGGGAAGAAAAGCACGGTCTGGCTCTGCAGGTGCGTGTGCAGGCACCGGAACAAGAATGGGAGACAGACGCCCAGATGTGAACTGTGACTTCTCACTGGTGAAGGGATGACGGAGAGTTTTTATTTTCTTCTTTTCACTCACCCACATTTTCTAGTTTTTCTACAATGACATATCTTAACAATAAGAAATAGGGCTTTTAAAAGAGCAGTTATCACAGAAGCCAACTGTGGACGCCGCCCTGAATTTCCCCTGGTGCTGTCCCTCACTCTCTCCCACTTCCGGAGTCCCGGGCACCCAACTCCCACATCCCAGCCACCTCCCGCCCCGTCTTCTCCGCGTCCCCACCCAGGGACATCCCCGGGGCTCTGAGTGGAGAGTGGCTCAGGCGGGTGTCGGGAGGATGGAGTTGCAGGAGCAGCTCTCCCACTTACCGACCACCTCCCCGGCCATGAAGACACAGCACACGGCACAGGCGGCACACAGCTGCCTCTGCGCCTGCAGCCTCTCAGGGGTGAGACCCGGCTGTGGCAGGGGGTCCCTGTGGCAGTGGTGGAAGGGCATCTCCACAGGTTTGGGCTCCTCGGGGACGGGCTCTGAGGGCTCTGTGAAGAAACTGAGGCAGGCACCGTGGTTTGGCTGGGGCCTGGCCTGCAAGCTGACCTGCTCCTCACTCTGAGACCCCAGATCCCGCAGACGGGCGTCATCGGATGCGGCGCACCTTTCGCTCTTTCCCGAGGCCTGGTCAGAGCTTGGATCTTGTGGACCCAGGGCCACACGAGAAATGGGGCCAAAATGAACACCCAGGTCTCAGCCTTCCTTTCCTATTCATAAACATTTCACAGCTGGAAAGCACCTTAGAGATGGCCTAGTCTAACACCTTATTGAAGAAATTAGAAGTGTGAGGCACGCATCTATTCGATAGCCCTGGAGCAGCTGCTGTCGTTCCTAAGGTTCCAGTGCAGATGCAAGAAAAAAGGGTCCTCACACTCTCTATCTGTCTGATTGCGGCAACCAAGACTGAGTCGGGGAACACAGTGAAAAAATGTGCAGAGTTTACAGCTCCGAAATTACCTAATAAACAGTTGAGCCTGCTTCACTCCAACACAGAATCTAAAATATGAGTTCACACGATACCCTCACCCTCTGATTGATTCCACTTTTAAAAGCTTTGGGGTTAAAATGGAAGGCAAGCTAGTGATTCAAAAAGAAGAAGGAGGATGAGGAGAAAGAGGAGAAGGAGGAAGAGGAGGAGGAGAAGAAGAAATAAGAAGAAGAAAGAAGGAAGATGGAGAAGAAGAAGAATTAGTACGGAGGCCACACAGCAAGTTAGCGGTAGAGCTGAGGCGGGAGTCCAACCAAATGAACTCATTATGTAGGCACCATAAGGCATACCAAATGAGCAAATCATCAAACAGAATTCTTTCTGAACGCTGGGAGTTTCTGGTGGACGAGACAAACGGACACGCAGAAAGGAGCTGCGGCCCTTAGAGCAGCTGAAGGCTACCAGGGCTCCGATGGAGACACACATTGATTCTAGTGAGGAAATCAGGGAAAACCGAAGGAGGTACCACGAGGAGGGCCTTGAAGGACAGGGAGGATTTTGATGAAGACAAAGTGAGCATAGCAGGCAGAGGCGATGTGAAGGGAAGCTGGCGTGAAGGTGTGGGGCAGACTCAGCACGAGATCCTGTCCTCGGGGCCTCCCACCTCCCACCTCCCAGACCCACCTCCTGTGCCTCCATGTGCAGATCCTTCATTTCCCTCTCCAGGCCACTGAAGTGAGGTCCTTTAAGGGAGGAGTGGAATGTTGGGGCCCCCAAAGTCTGAGGTTCCTGGCACAGAGAACTAATGGCCAGGTTCCAGATCTGGGTTGTCACAGGGAGGGCGGCATGCAGAACGCTGCAGCTGGCAGCGGTAGCGGTGAGAACCCTGGCTTTGGAGCCTGCCCCACGTTCGCTGGACCTCAGTGGGACTGGGCGCACCCAGCTGCGACCACTTTAGCTGCACGGGGCCATAGACCTCCCTTGACAAGTGGGCGGGGTGGAGGGCCTCATCTGGAGGACGCCAGGGCTGAGCTCAGGTTGATTGAGTTTTAGGCCCATTCTGGCCTCATTCTCGCCCTCACTACTACCCAACCTGAACCCCAGCAAGGACAGAACCTTCCACAGAATAAAGGACCTAAATGGAAAAATACAGTCCTAGAAATAGTCACAGGGGTGTGACGAGAATACCAAGGACTGAACGTGAAGGCTCAGATAGAAGTGTGAGCCACAGCGGTAACATGGGGAGAGTGCCGGGGGCCTCCCCAAGTGGGTCATTAAGGTGTGAGGGAAGTGGGGGGGACTTTGGTGCCTGTAGGGAAAAGTCAAGTGCTGGTAGGTAGAGTCATTTATCGGAATTCCCTTCCAAGACTTAGAATCTGGATGTGTGTGCTTCTAGGTGTTTCCAGAGAACATGGGGAGAGGAGGGTGGCTTTGAAACCCATCCCCATTCTTCAGTGAGGTGTGCCAGGCAGTGTCTGCATGCTGAAGCCCAATCTAGCCGGAGAGACGGGTGTGCCACAAGTGCCGTGCTATGCAAGGGGAGACCAGGGCCGGAGGCTTGTGAACAAAGGACTTTGGAGCACAGGGGAGGAAGGGACCAACTCTAATGGGGGTGAGGAGAACCTCAGGGAGGGGGAGAGGGAGAAGATGAGGCCTGGGTGGAGAAGGGGAATGCAAACACATGGGGCGTGAGGAGCCAGGGAAAGGGCAGAGGAGGAAAGTGATGAACTCTAGGCACATAAAGGGAGATACACGGATTGATTTCACGCATCTTTCCTGAGCCCCAAGATGACCTTGCTGATGTGCTGGTCTGGGCGGAGGAGAGGAGAGGAGCTGGAGGGTCCGGAACAGACCAGGCCAGAGGCTCCCTGCGAGGAATTGTAGAGGAGGCGTTGGTCAGGTAGTGAAGAACCTCCTTCAGAAAACACTGCAGGATTTGGTGACTAATGGTCATACGAGGATGGGGATGAGCTGGGAGACAGGGATGTGGGTTTGAGGGGCAGACAGAGGCTGAGCGGCTTCGGGCGGTGGGTGAGATGCCTTTCCTGGTCCTGTAGGGCAGGTGCAGCCGGCATCAAGGTAGCCACCCATCAACAGGCTGCTCCCTTTTGTTCTGCAGCAACCGGGCCCTAAAGAACCTCACTGTGAGTGTGCGCGTGTGTGCGGTGCGGGCGGGGGGCTGGACGTGCTGTTTAGGGAGAGGGAAGCGGTTTTCTCTCGCTAGCCCTCCGAAACCCCCAGCAAACAGACAATACTGAGGGGGGCAGAGAGGTGCAGGGAGGGGAGATGGTCTGAAGCAGAGTCCACAGGACAGGTGAAGAGATGCCACGGCCGCGGCTGGAGCCCCCACAGCTGCCCACGCCTGCAGTCCCCGCAGGAAGGAGTCAGACGGCGCCTTCCCTCCTCCTGCTCCCCCATCCACCCAGGTTTACAGCCCCCACCCAGAGAAAGATCCAGAAACACACCCAGAGGGACCATATCCGAGACAAAAGGAGAGAGGCTGGGAGGGAAACAGAAAGATTGGGAAAGATGAGAAAAGAGACAAACGGACGGTCAGCCAGCAGACAAAATGGCCAGCGGAGGTGGCCACGGGCTCGGCCGCTCCGAAAGACAAGGCGGGCAGAGCCGGCGGCCGCCGCGCGGGAGGCCGGCGGGACGCGGAGGCGGTTCTCCCGCCGCCCCCGGCCCGCTGTCCCGGCCGCTCCGCGCGCTGCATTTCACACCTCGCCGCCCCCGGCCCCGTCTGTGCGCAGCCCGGAATACCCCCTGCCGCCCAGACCGCACCTGCTCCTTCCTCGTCGCCCCCTCGCTTCCTCGTACCCGCCGCCCCCCCAGGGGCCTGGAAAACCCGCCGCGGGTCCGGGCCCCTGCTCGGTCCGGGTGCCCGCAGCTGGCCACGGCTGGAGGGGACGCCCTGAGCCCGAGCGCGCGGAGTGGGGCCGGGGCCTGCCGGCGGGGCTCCGAAGCCCAGGCGGCGAGGTGCTCCCACTGCCGGGGCCCCGGAGCAACGCGGACATCGGGGCACCCGGCGCGGGCTCCGGTCCGACGGAGGGCAGCGGCTCGTGGGGAAGCCAAAGGCGGCGGGGGCGCGGGAGGGGCGCGGCGGCTTGGGGGGCGGGCCGGGGAGCCGTTTGGCTGGACCGGGAGACAGAGTGCGGCTGGCGGGGCGAGCGGGCCTGCAGAGCGGCGGGGTCCGGCGGGCCGGCCCCGCGGGCCGGGGTCTCCCTGTGACCGCAGCCGAGGGAGGCGCAGTGCGCCCGGGGCGGCCGGCCCGGGCCGCGCCGAAGGACACAACGAAGTGGACGGATGGCGGGAGGGTGGCGCACCCCGGCCGCGGGCTGTCCTACCTCTTCAAGCGCAGGCCGCCACCGGCGTCGCCGTGGTCCCGGGGGCTCACCAGGCGAGTGGTCTCCGAGCCCCCCGGGGCGGGAACGGGCTCCATGTCCTCGCGCCCCGACCGTCTAGGCCCCACCGAGGGAGGGAGAGGCGGGGCCGGCCCCTGGCCAAGTCCGAGAGGCCAGCCGACCCCTGGACTCCCCGCAGGGCAGCGGGGCCACCAGCGTGGAGGGAACTGCGGCGACTGTGGCGCGGGGTGTCTGAACTGCGGATCCCGCGGCCGCTGGAGCCCCGCCCCGAGTGGGGCGAGCTCCCCAAGCCCCGCCTCCAGGCCGCCGGGCCTCGCCCCCCCCACGCCTAAGCCCCGCCCCCGAGCGCTGCCGGCCCAGCACAGCCCCGTGGCCCGGCGCCAGAGCCAGGAAGGGGGGGACGAGCCCTTTGGCCCCCCCACCCCGACCCACCCCGTTCTGGAGAACAACTAATTTACATAGCCCCCCCGCCCACCCAAGCCCCGCCCCGTTCTGGAGAACGACTCATTTCCATAGCCCCGCCCACCATAGCCCCGCCCACCGGCCCCGTGCCGAGCTCCTCCAGCCCGGGACCTCCCGGCGGCCCAACCTTCCCCGAAGCCCGCGGCCCCTGGCGGCCGGCGCAGGGGCATCTCCGCCTCCGACACCGGGTCATGCCGGGACCCAGCCCCTACACGGGGGCAGAGACAGGTGTAGAGCCATCACCTGTCCCGAGAGAACCAGAAGCAGTGTGGGGCGAGTAGCGTGATCGTCTGGGAGAACTCCAGGGACTCCGGCCAGAAACCACTCTGTGGAGGCCGTGGGGTCAGAATTCCTGCGCTGAAGCTGCTGCCAAGCACCGGACCGTTCATTGGTGTTTATTTTGATGCAGACACTTCGGACGACAGAGAGCTTCCCGGTCTCCTCCCACCCGTTACTACCCCCGTGTCCCGGACGGGCGAACGAGTCCCGGAGAAAGCCGCGTGCAGGGCTCACGCAGCCAGCGAAGGACGAAGGACGGGCTGCGGCTGGGCCCCGTCCGCGGTCCCCTCCCGGTTCCGGGCAGGCACTGGCGACCAAAGAGAGTGCGGTCCTGTCCCTCCGAATGCTGGGGCAGCGGCAGAAGGGAGGGGCGACCCGTCGCTCTGGGGTCACAAGTTCCTGGAGGGAGGCTGCGGTCAGCTCGCCATCAGGGGGTTCGTTACCTCGAACCTGTCGTACCTTGCGGGGCATCGCCTCCCTCGGCCTCGTTTTAACGGAAGCCCGGGGGAAGGAGCCGCTTGCAGCGAAGTCGGTCGCGGAGCCGGGAGCTGAAGCTTCCATGCTCAACGCCCTCTGCCCCTCATACCTGCAGTCACTGTGGATTAAAAGCCGGGAGGTGATTGTGCGCTCCAAGCTGTGACTGAGTGTGAAGCCGGGGTCCGGAAGGCGAGCGGAAAGAGTGGCACGGGGATGGGGAGACGTGCATGACGCGAGGGGTTTGTAAGCTCAGGCCAGAAACCTCAACCTCACCCTTAGAGCACACTGAGCGTCCCGACCTCAGGGACGTTATTACTATTATTCCAAACAATGACACTGCATATACACCTCTAAAAACAAACAAACAAACAAACAAACAAACAAACAAACAAAAAAACTGGAACACGTGTCAGGTAGAGTTGGAAGTGATGGGGTTAACCCGGGAGAGCTTCGCGGAGGAGGTGAGGCTTGAAGGGATTAGGCAAGCTCGCTGGGCGGCGGGCAGGCTGTTCCGGCGGGGGAGAGTGCGGCTGGTGCCAGGGTTTGCGGGCAGCGGGTGCGTAGGTACCGTGCCGCGCCCGGGGCCGAGCAAAACAACGAGAGGGTCTGCGCGAGCCCACCGCGCGGCGCCTGCACTGACGCGCCCCCGGCGCCCCCACGCCACTCCCCGGCCCGAAGACCGCCCGCGGGGAGGGGGCAAGCGAGGGGGGTGGCGTTTTTCCTCCAGCCTCCCCTAGGGGCATAGGAGGACCTCAGCTCCTTCCTTGGGTTACAGGTGGACAAACTGAGGCGGCGGGAGGGGATGCCACGAGCTGAGGTCACCTTGTCGGTCCGTGCCGGAGCCAGCGTGGAACTCGAGTCCTCGCCCGCCTGTGCCGGGGCCCGGGCGCGTCCCGCCTGGCGCCGTCGGTTTTCCAAGCTCCGCACCAGGCCTGCGACTTCCCGGAGTCTGAGAGCCTCGGAGCCGGACACGGAGGGGCACCCGGCACTACAGGGCTCGGCTGTGCCAGCCCCGCCCGAGGTGGCCGGGCGGGCGAGATCGAGAATAGGAAGAAAGCGCGGGGTTGTGTGCGGGAGAAGGGGCTTCTTAGGCACGCCTCAGCCGATGACGACACCCGGGGGTGTGATAGTAGCAACTATGGCTTCCTCCGGGATTTCCCTTCTCGGGCAGCCCACGGCGCGCCCTCGGCAGCCCTGGGTGCCGGGGGGATGGGGTGATGCGCAGACGCTGGCACGTGCCTGCCCCTCGAGCGGGCGGGGAGCGAGCCGGCGGAAAGGGAAGGGGGCGTCGGAACAGATGGATTACAGGGCTGCCCTCCGCCGCGGCTCCCTTGGTGTCGGGCCTTGGAACGTGCTGCCTCCGGAAGCTGGGACACCAGCGGGAGAATACCAACAGTTGCCTTCCCTTGGAAATTTATGCAGGAAAAGCCTGACAGCGAAACAGACTGCTTGCACCTGTTTCTCAAAGAGCCATCAAGTGGCCGTGTGAAGAGCTGTGCAGAGGGTCCTCTCAAATGTCGGGTCTGAGAAAGACGTTAGGCACCTAAGAGCTAGGAAAATGACGCAGCAATCAGAAGCACAGCTTCAAACTGGAGTCTTGTAGGAACTATTCATTTAACATTTACTGAACACTTATTTCCTGCCATGCACGTTGCTAGCATAGTGGGGATTCCTGATGAACAAGATCAACGTGCTCTCTCCCCTCCTGGCTTTAACTGATTGCAAGCGATTTTAGTTTTTGTAGTGTTTTGTTACTGATTTGCCCTGTGTTCTTACTGCCTGTCCTGCCTCAGATATCCATCATCCCTAAAGGGAGTCCTTAGGCCCCTCTTAGTCCCAGGCATGATGGTGGCAGGAAGCTCTGGATGTTTCCAGGTAAACAAGTCAATGGCAGTTCCAGAGCAGAGGCTGGCAGAGCAGATCAGAAGGGGACAGGAGAGCAGATGGGGGGGGGGGGGCACCCAGGCTAGACCAGTTCACTTTGATAGAGAAGGAGAGTAAAGCCCAGCAGTGACGTTGGGATTTAGGCTGGCTAGAGATCTCAGGCAAGATTTGGAATTTAAGCATGTGGACAAAGCTCCAAACCAGGTTGAAGGGTATGCACAGAGGCAACCCTGTGCTCCATTCACTGCTCAGGTGTTACCTCCAGGAAGCCTTTCCTGACATCCCCAGCTGGGTTCTGTGCCCCTACCTGATGCTCTCAAGGCCCACTGTGCTTATGTGATGGTAGCACTCACCACGTTTAAGGAAATCATTTGCTTGTCTGACTTCTCACCAGAGTACAAGCCCACTGAAAGTAGGAATTGTCTTTCTCATCACTGTGTCCCCAGCGCCCCCTACTGGCTGACACATTGTCCTTAAAAAAGCCATCCCAGAAAGGAGGAGCCATTTTTTAAAGTGGAAACAGTAGGGAAGAAGCAAGCAGGATTTTAGTTGGACATAGGATGAAGGCTGGCAGCTTAAATTGTCACCTCCTCAGCAAGGCCTTTCCTGACCTCTAAACTAGGTAGGTTCTCATGCTATACATTCTCACTGTACACTCTTTCTTCCTTAGCATTTATACTGTAATTACATTGTTATTTGGGCCCTGGCCACGAGGTTCAGTTGGTTGGTGGTCGTTCACTGTGCCCAGAAGGTTGTCAGTTCGATTACTGGTCAGTTCGATTACCGACATGTCTAGGTTGTGGGTTCAATCCCCTGTTGGTGTGCGTGGAGGCAACCAGTCAATGTTTTTCTCTCACATCAATGTTTCTCTCCCTCCCTCTCTCTCTTTCTCTCTCCCCCACTTCCTCTCTCTCTAAAAATTAATGGAAATATGTCCTTGGGTGAGGATTTTTTTTTTACTGTTACTTGGGAATTGTTTCTTCATTTGACTTCCAGGATACTGTAATCTGGTTTTCTTCTTACCTCACCAACTGCTTATTTTCAGTCTCCTTTGCTGGTGTCTCCTCCTCTGCTCAACCTTTCAAAGCTGGGGTAGTCCAGGACTTGGTCACCCTCTTGTCTTACCACCTCAGTTCTGTGGAGATGACGCCCAGTCTCAAGGCTTTAAGTGCCATCTAGAAGCAGCAGAAAGCAATGGTTCTTGAAGCTGAGTCATGGGTACGTGGGGAATTATTATACTATTCTATTTTTGTTTGTGTTTGAAATTGTCTATTAAAAAGAAACTTTAAAAGAAAGCATCTTATAAGATAATTCTCAGATTTCTCACTTGAACTCCAAACTTAAATATCCAAATATCAGCTCGACCTCTCCTCCTTAATGTCTAATAGGCATCTCCAGCTTCCCTAGCCTAAGCCTGAGCCCCTGACCATCACCCCACTCCCCAACCTTCTTTCAGCAGTTCTCCCATGTCAGAACACAGTAACTCTATCCTTCCTTTTGCTCAGGCCAGAAACCTTGGTTCGAGTCACCCTTGACTCCCCTGTTTTCGCCCCTCTCCAAGCTGTCAGCAAGTCCTGCTCCCACTCTTGTCCAAACCACCACCATCTGTATTCTTGATTATCACAGGAGCTTCCTCGGTGGTCTTCCTTTTTCTACACTTATTGCCCCATAGTCTGTTCTCAATCGAGTGGCTAGACCACACAGGCCAGACTTCATCACTCCCCGCCTCCCTCACTGTCAGCCGCAGGCCTTCCGCTGGCCTGCCAAACCCATACAACCTGGCCTGCTCTGATATCATTTCGTACCACTCCCACCGCACTCCCCAGTCACCCTGCCTTTGTGCAGGTCCTACAACATGCCAGGAATGTATGTTCCCACCCCAGGGCCTCTGCATTTACCCATCTGTCTACCTGTAATAAATACACTTTGCAGATGTCTTCACCACTTACCTGAGGACCTACTTCTGATTTTGACTCAGATATCATCTTCTCAGGCCCTATCTGCTTATCAATTTTTAAACCTCACACAAGGATATATTTATTGATTTTAGAAAGAGAGGAAGGGGAAAGGGAGGGAGGGAGAGGGAGAGAAACATTGATTGGTTGCCTTCCATATGTCCCCTGACCATGGATCGAACCTGCAACCTTTTGGGCACTGCTCCAATCAATGGAGCCACTTGACCAGGGCTACTTATCCTTTTAAAACCTACGATCTCCCCTCAACAATTCTCTGTCTCCATCCCCTGTGTTATGTTTCTCCATAACCACTATTACTACCTGCACACTTTATAGTTCACCTATTTTGTTTACTGTTTACCTCCTCACACCGAATGTCAGTTCCATGATGGCAGAAAGTTTTGTCTGTTTTGGATACGGCTGTATCCCCAGCATCTGGAACAGTGTCTGGCACATGATAGCACCCAATAAATGTCTGTTTTCCACCCTAGGCTATAATTTATCAGTGCAGAAGAGAGTGTGACCAGTTATCATTGGATCCAATGTAGTAGGCACATAGCAGTGCTTAACAGGTATTTGTTGAGTAAGTGAACTGATGAATGAAAAGAACAATGCATGAGGGGAAATGGTGCAAGAGCAATGGTATAGGAATGTTTCAGGGGGGAAAGACCAGTCTAAGTGTTAGGGAAGGTTCACTTAAGGGCAATAGCAGACACTAAGTTTGGAAGGGTAAGTTGGAATCAAGTTGTAGAGTTCACTGCCAGACTTAAAAGGTTGTTTTGTATCCCATAGGCTAAGACCAAAAGAGTAGTAATGATGGAAGCACTGCTTTGTGACCTTTGACCTGGAAGCAGTCTCCCAGCTGAAACTGGCAGGATGGAGAACAGTTAGGAGGCTAGGACAACAGTCAGTGTGCTATGAAATCCTTTACCTGGAGCGCTTCAAGGTTATGGGGGCTGAAAGGCAGGGACAAATGAAAGAGCCATTTAAAAATTAATGAGAATTTGATGGAAACAATGAGTCCACAGCCCAGAGATGTTTGGGTTTTGAGCATCATTATCTTGGAAAGTCATAAATGGAGAAACCAAGAGGAATAACCAGGTTGAGGGCAGGGTCATGAGTGCAGATTTTAGAATGCGGTTTGGAGACAATGGGAAACTGGCAAGTGGATGACACACAAATGACACTAAAGCATTGTTGTGACACTGAAGCCCGAGGTATAGGTTGGATCTCCGAAGAAGAGAGCTTAAAGATAAGACCCTACAGAATATCCATGGTCGGGAGGTGAAAGAAGGAAGAGGAGGCAGCAGGGGGAGAGGAAACTGACCAGAGCTGCGGGAGGAGCATCAGAATCATGCAGAGCTGCAGGAAGGAAAAGACAGGACATAGGTGGAGCTGGACAGGAAGGACAGAAGTGACTAAAGGCCCAAAGTCTCTTCCCAAAACATAGCCTGAAATCTCACCAGTTATTCCCTTTGTGTTAATAAGAATTCAGTGGGTGAGGTGTTACAGTCTTTCCCACTGTAAGCTGAATGGCGGTGTTTTAATCAGACTGCTTTCCACCACTGAAGCAACACTTAAGAATAAGGTCGTTTTATGGAGTTTTTCGTTTTCATTAGAAATGTTGAAAGGAGAGGAAGTGAGAGGGGTAATTTTGGAGTTCTGACTGCTTGGGAAGGACTGCCAGGGATATTTTGAACAGCCAGAAAGCAGCATGAGGGTACCAGGCAGGAGAACAAGAAAATAGGTTTCTCGAAGGCTGAGAAGGATGCAGAAAAGGGATGGAAGGATACCAATGACAATTTGCAGATCTTCTTAGAGAAAGGATCCAGCTTTTTGCTTCTTCCCAGAGACAAAATGAATAGTAACCTCTCTTTACAAAATTGGGAGGAGACAGGATAGAAAGGATGATAATGATGATAAGTGATAGAGCACTTACCATGTGCCAAGCACTGTTCAAATTAAATACTTAAGCCTCCTAACAACCCTAAGAGGTGGGCACTGTTATCCCCGTTTTACAGGTGAGCAGGTGTGCCCTGCTAGCCTAGCCTTAGGTCTGCAGAGTCTGGGGCCGCAGGTCAGAGCGGACAGGGGTGTAAAGCCCTTCACCTCCCACTCTGAGAAGTCTGCTCTAGGGAGGACAGGCAAACAAACTGGGCTGGTGGTATTCTTTTCGTCACATGTGGTATATATGCCTTCAACGGGGGGGAGGGAAAGAGGGACATTTCCTGACATCATCTGTGAAAGGAGGTGAATATCAGCCAAAGCTTTGGTCTGTCTCTAACCTAGATTTTAAAGGGAGCTGGTGTGTATAAGGAGCAGTTACGGTATAGACACTGAATTTGGAGTCGGAAGACTGAGATCTGGACCTCCCTGGTTGACCTTGAGCAGGTCAAACCTTCCCTCTGGGGCACACTTTCCTCCATTAAAAAATGAAGGCACTGGATGAGAATTAAGTCTCTGAGGTTCCTTCCAGCTTGAAAACTGCACAATCCTAGAACCTGGTTTTTGGGTATGACAAATTATGATCTCTCTCTCCCACTGCATATGTTCAAGAACATAATATTTTGGGTATAAATATGCCAATGTCTGCTGTCTGTATGTGTGCATTCCAGCTATATGACTAAAACTTTAGTTGTTTGTGGGTAAATAAGGGATGCTTCTTAGTTTTTTACAGAGAGACCAAATGGCTCTGTGAGGTAGTAATCTAGAAGGTCCCCGAATCAAGGTATGGCAAGAGGGTAAAATAGTTCCAGAAAAAGTTTTAGTCTGTACTCATTCTTTAGCATAGCTATTTTCATTTTTTCCATCCTTTTTACACCAAATCTAACTTAGTCTTGACATCAACCCTGGAAATGACACAGGTTCATAAGGAAGAAGAAAACAAGACTCAGAGATTATGTGACTTGTCCCAGATGACACAGCTTTTTAGAACCAGAGAGAGAACCCAGGGCTGGGGTTTCTGACTCCCGGCTTGTGTGTTCTCCCTAGTTCTGTGCTGGGTGTGGAAAGAGACAATGTGCACAGGATACAGAGCCAAAGGGGGTCTGTTTCTAGGTGAAGGCCAAGTGGGGGCCAGGACGACTTGCCTGCTCCATCCCCGCCGCTGCAGCCTACTGGCTGCAGCGTCCTTTCAGTCAGAGCAGAGGCTCAGAAACTTAAAGATAATGGCTATTTTAAGAGCATGCACTATAATTAGAATTAATTAGAATGTCAGAGGGCAATGATAAGAAGTAATAACATTCTGGAGCCTCTGGCAAGATATGAAAGATGTTTACTAATTCTTCTCAGCACCTAATTTGCCCCCTTTCTCAGCGCTCACGTCTGCAAAGCAGGGATGGGATCATACCACCTCGCAGGGTTGTTGTAAGGATCAAAGGTAAGAGTACCCCTGAAAAGGTACACAAAGTTTGCTGGTTCACGCAACCAACCAACATTTATCGAGCACCTCCCGTATTCCAGGAACTCCGTTAGGGACCGGAGGCAGACTAACACAAACAAGAAACAAGACACTCAGAATCACCATCACCATCTCCACAACTGCCCTCTTTCTCTTTGCCCCTCATGTTGCTTCTGGTCTAGGACCACAAGAGGGAAGAAGGTCTCTATAGTCCTGTCCATGACCCAGGGATTCTGGCTATATATAGGTCACACTTCAGGTCTTCATTGGTCCAGCAGAGGGCTCCCTCTGCTGTAGCACATTCAACAAGTCACTCGCTTACTGTGAGCAGGTGTGGTTCTAGGTGCTGGACATACAGTGGTGAACAAACAGATGAGATCCCTGCCCTCATGGAGTTCACTGCCTACTGGGGAACACAGCCTTTGAACAAACTGACATGCAAATAAACAAGTAGTCACAAATCGTGGTGAGGGTGTTAGGAGGAGGACCGGGAGGAGCTGAACTCCATTTAGAAGGCCCCTCTGAGGAGGCGCAAAGCTGAGACCCACAAAGGGTGGGAAGCTGGCATAGTGAACAGCCTGGGGAGGAGTCCTCCAGGCAGAGGGGGCACCAAAAGCCCTTGAAATGAGAGGAAACACAGTGTCTTTAAAGAACTGACAGGAGACCCTGGCTGGTGTAGCTCAGTGGATTGAGCGCGGGCTGGGAACCCAGCGGTCCCGGTTCGATTCCCAGTCAGGGCACATGCCTGGGTTGCGGGCCAGGTCCCCGTGAGGGCCATGTGAGAGGCAACCATACATTGCTATTTCTCTCCCTCTCTTTCTCCCTCCTTCCCCTCTCTCTAAAAATAAATAAAAATTAAAAAAAAAAAAAAAAGAACTGACAGGAACACGGCGTGACAGAGACCAGAGCAATCCAGACTGCGGTACTTGATAGAGTGGGAGTGAGAGGCAGGGGCAGGACCCCGCTGGGCCTGTGGATTGAGGTAAGGAAATCACTGTAAGTGCACTGCATTTCTAATGCCTTCTGCTCTCTCCCCAGTGCTAATGAAGAAACGACTTGTTTTGTTCTGCTAGTTTTATCTTCCCGTGATGGTGATGAAAGGTTGGAGGTTAGTTAGAGAAATTTGGCATTGTACAAACCTCCAAAAAAGCCAGCTTTAGCTCCTTCACTTTAGGTCACTAACCTCTAAACTCACCTGACCTAGAACCTATGACCTGGGTGGGGGGTGATACCAAAGACTTTCCTCCCCACCCTAATCGCAGACCTACAGAAATGAATTAGTTAATTCAGTGGTCCTTGTGTCTGTTGCGTAAGGACTGATTAGTTAGTTTGCTCAGATGGCTCCCACATCTTGGAGTAGAGTATTGATTTACCACTTAAAACCCAGAAGGGGAGCCCTGGCTGGTGTAGCTCAGTGGATTGAGCGTGGGCTGGGAACCAAAGGGTCCTGGTTCAATTCCCAGTCAGGGCACATGCCTGGGTTGCAGGCCAGATCCCCAGTGAGGGCCATGTGAGAGGCAACCACACATTGCTGTTTCTCTCCCTCTCTGTCTCCCTCCCTTCCCCTCTCTCTAATAATAAATAAATAAAATCTTAAAAAAAAAAAAACCCAGAAGGGGAGATGAATGTGCACAAATAACTGTATTAAAGAAAAGAGAGTTATAAAAGCCACAAGAGGGGTAACAGAGAGATATTATTGAATTAAGAAAGCTTTCCACTACATGTTATGGCAGCCATTGAGTGCTCCTCTGCAGTACCACGAAGTGGTAAATTATTAGTGCTGCAAGCACTACTTCCCATAGGGGATCACGGGAAGAGAGGCCAGGTAGATACAGGTGCTCTCATGTCCTACAGGTAGGATGGGAACTGGTTAGGGATGTAAACTGGTACTTCTGGTACTTTTCCAGGAAGAGAATAATATAGATCAAGGGCACCAAAAATTTCCCTTTGACCCAATAATTCTGCTTCCCAGAATCAAATCTACCCCAAGGGGAAAAAAAGGTTTAGTTAAAGCTTGATAGATAAGAATTTGTATCATAAGGTCATTACACCAGCGAATGATTAGGAACATTATTCAATCTAGATTATATAATTACATTCTGGTACATGCTCATGATGGACTAATATTTAAAGGAAGCTTTTAAAGAATGGTAGTAACTTCTGGAAATGTTCAAGATAGTGTTTTAAAGGAACGTGCAAACTGATAACTGCAATATAATAGGATAAATGCTTTGACAGAACGAGGTGGGAATAACTGGGGGACTGAAGGAAGGATTCCCAGGAATACCGACATTTGAGGTGGGTCTCCAAGGCCGTGCAGCAGTCTCCAGGTGGAAGGGAAAGAAAGGACCGAGTGGAGACCCTACATTCTGAAAAAGAAGACTGGGAAGGTAATACACCTCCCGAGAAAGGCGCGCAGCACAGCAACGACACCTCTCACAGAGCCACCTTCTGCAAGCCCATTACCCCTCCTCGAGTGAGCCAACGAGCTAGGAGGGGAACCAGGATAGGTGACTCCCTCCCACCAGAAATGGGGTGCCCCCGGAGGCTGCGCCCGCGGAAAGGGCTACAAAAGATGCTGTGCTGCCCTTCCTTGCTGGCACCTGGCTTATCCCTACACTCAGGTTTCCCGCAAGCAAGCGAAATAAGTCCCACGGCCCACTAAGCTTCACCTCCCACACCTTCCGGTGGCGCCAAAAAACGACTGGGAGTGTTGACGCAGTGCGCAAGCGCAGTGGGCCGCTGGACCCCTGTGCTGTGAGGTTTCACACCCTGATGGGTGTTGTGTAAGGCCCACCAGTCTGAAGAGAAGACCTCAAGGTAGAGTGACGGGCCTGCTGGGGAGGCCACAGAGCCGGAGGGGACCTGAGGAGCCCGAGCATTCCCTTCTGAGCTTCTTGTCTTGATTCTCCTGGGCGACGGCCTCTGAGGCTCTCCCCACCCTCTGGGGTCTTGCTGCCTATTGTCTCGCTGGTCGGCCCCTACAGCTACCCCTTTTCACTTCCTTCTTCATCCCTCTGTCATCCACTTCCCTGTCTCTGAGGGGTAGAGGTGGGAAGAGTTGAGAGGGGAGGCTGGGAGGAAGAACAGTCTTTGGCCTAGCTACAAGCCCTGTCCTCTGGCCTGGCTTTGGGTCCCTGACTTCTCTTAGCTCAGGGGTTGGCCTCAACTGTTTCTCCCTTGGTAACTGTAGCTCTCCCAGATTCCTGACCCAACCTATTCAGAGACTGAGGCTGCACTGGTCTCTCAAACCCAGAATGAGTTTGGACAAGACCAGGGCTGTTTACTTAAGGTTCTAGTAGCCCTGGGTGGGTAACATCAGTCTCTTCCTGTGCTGAGACCACCCCTTGCTTACAACTCTCCAGGAGGTGGGGCATCCTGAAGTCTGTGTAGCTGAAGGACACTGGAAAATGTGAGCTGTTTCCTCTTTAAAATATGAATTTGAATGTCATTTCTGGTCTCTCCTGTACTCTCCTGCTAGTTGTAGATCCCACTCACTGTTGTCTTATACTTGTCCCTTTGTGGTCATTTACCTGCCTAGCCCTGAAGACAGTGAGCCTCCCGTCACTGGATGTTCCCATCTCGGCAGCCTCACCTGCGGGAGTGCTCACACATGCTTCTCCTCCGAGCCAGGTCATGACTCACGTGGATGAAGCAGCCCGCCGGCTGTCCAAAACCGGGTCAACCCTCTATGCGGTGCTGGAGCTTCAGAAGGGCGCCTCACCTGAAGACGTCAAAAAGGCCTATAGGTTCAGACCTCAGCCACTGATCAAACCCTGGAAGTTCCCCCTTAAACCCATTTCTTTCTACCTTGCTGTGGCCCATTTTAAAAGCCCACTTTGGTGCTGGATGGGGCCACCGCCCTCTTCAGTGTGGCATGGGAAGGACTTTAGACTGGCGCTGCTTGCCTCCATCCTTTGTAGCACATCTAATGCATTCCTTCTTCACTACCTAGAAACCTAGCCCTGTTGTTCACCCTAACCCTCCCTAACTACTCCCAATTCTCTCCCCACCCCGCTTTTGGGTATTGCCTGGGTAGGAAACTGGCCTTGAAGTATCATCCAGACAAGAATCCAGGGGATGTCCAAGCAGCAGAAATATTCAAAGAGATCAACACAGCCCACTCCATACTCAGTGACCCTAAGAAACGGAAAATCTACGACCAACATGGCTCATTGGGAATATATTTGTATGATCACTTTGGTGAAGAAGGTGTCACATACTACTTTGTGCTGAATAGTTGTTGGTTCAAGGTACACAATTCTTCTTAGTCCTTTAAGAATAAGGAAGGAGGGGTGACCCTCTTCATTCAGGATGCCTGCCCCTCCTCTCCTAGGACGAGCGCTTCTGTTGTCTCGTTTTCTGGGTACCAAGAGGATGGAAGGAGGGCAGCGTGAGCGGAGGACACGCACAGGAACTGTTGGACCAAGGCCGTTCTCTCCTTCCTGCCTTTTAGACACTTGTGCTCCTGTGTGCTCTGCTCACCTGCTGCTGCTGCTGCTGCTGCTGCTGCTTTTGCTGCGGGACACTTAAGCCACCACCTGAGGACGTAGTAAGGAGAAGACAAGAGCAGAATGTCCAGAAACAGCCACAGAGATCAGGTGAGAACCATGGACAGGGACTGAGGTAAGAGCTGGATTACAAATGAAAAAAAAAAAAAAATGGTCAGGAGTGACACTGTGAACCCCTGAGTAGGAGAGTCCCAAGTCGGTGTTGGGGCAAAGTGAAGAAAGAGAAGGCGAGACACTTGGCTTCTGAAGGGCTTGTGCTCCCCACCGGCAGGTTGGATGTGATGTTGGCCTCTGGACAGTTGAGATAAGGAATGGGTGGGAGTTCAGGTAAGCAAGGGGTGGGAGAGTGTGCCTAGAACAGGCAGTAATTGATGGCAAGTTAGAGGATGCGGTTTATTGTGTTTGTTCAAAAGGAAGACGAAGCGTCTGAGATTACCGTATTTTGCCGCATATAATGCACACCCACGTGTTTGGCCCAAACTTTCAGGGAAAAAAATCTTTCATTTTAATTTTTTAATTCAATTTTTTATTTTATATATAAAACCGGTGATCATATTCCAGGGTATTATTTTGCATATGGATATCGTTATTGCTTTTTAGAGTTACACTTTTAACACATACGCATAAATAAAAGAATTAAAAACATTTATATAGATATGGAATTAGTACCACCCATGTATAACGAGCATCCTTGTTTTTCCCTAAAAAAATTTGGGCAAAGAGTGTGCATTATACATGGCAAAATACTGTATCTCCACTCCAACTAGTTAAACTTTGAAGTGTGAGTTGACTGAAATCCACACCAGTGCCACCTAATGATGCTAATGTGTAACTGCAAAGCAATGATTTTCCCACCAGTAGGCTAAAAAATTGTTACTAAATGTTTATATATGTTTTTTCAATTTCATCATAGAAAACAAACAGAATTTTCGAAGAGAAGAAGTTAGTTATGGTGAAGATGATCATTAAAAGATGAAGAAGAGCGAGGTATGAAACCTGAAATGCAGCAGTAGTTAAAGGATAAGACAAGAACATACACTAACTTCAGATGAGTCATACTGGAAAGTTTATACGCTTATAGCAGCGATTTCCAACCAGTGAGCCGCAAGGATTTTTAAAACATGGAATACCTGATTATTTAGTCAGGGGCATGGCCTTCTTTCCCCTTACTTTGTCAAATTAAAAAATGACAACAGCCAACACAATAGCCATCTGGTGTGAATGAATCAAAATTATACCTAATTTTTTGTCATATTGGAAAAAATATATTTTTGGTGTGCTGCAGAATTTTGGTAATTAGTTTACGTGTGCCATGAGATGAATAAGGTTGAAAATCGCTGCCTTACATAGTATAGACTGTAGGTGTTTATATCCTTACCTAGGGGGGTTTGCTTTACATTCTGGGTGCTCATTTCTTCTGCTTAATAAGACACCAACTTCTGTCCTTAGGTGCTGACCCAATAAAGGTGTCTTCTGCTGCCCAGTCCACTGGTCACATTGAAGAGAGGAGCGAGTAGCCCTGTTCTGACATTGCCCCTCATTTGCCCCTCTTCTTGTAACAATCCCAGCTCTAGAAGCATTGATGGCGCCCAGCCCAGTGAGGATGTAGTCTCTGCCCTTGATGGTGTCACTGACCCTGGTGGTCCAGGGTTGCACAGCTACTCTTCTTTTAGCTCCAGTTCCAATTTTAATTTGAGAACAGACCTCCCATCCCTGCCCTTAGGAGGTTTCAGACAGAGGTGACAGACTTTCCCCAAGCATCCTTTTCCTGTGCCTCCCTTGGGATTTTAGCTAGTGTCAGCTGGGTAGGGTCTGTGGGTCACTTGTGATATCTCCACCAAGATCCTGAAAGCTGAGCAGAGTGGATCCTGTCCCAGAGCTGTGGTACCAGTTAACCCTCCTTGGCAACCCTGTGTATCCAGAACTCTTAGCATCAGACTCCTTCCTAAGCCAGTACACTTTCCTGGGCTGCTCTCACCTTCTTCTGGTGCCCATACGCTGGACATGGCTAGCCTCATTCTGTGCCACCGTGAGTCAACTTAGGAAAAGTATGAATGCATCTAAGGCTCACGGGGACTTCTCCCACCTTTGGGGTGTTCCTGAACTGCAGCTGCCAGCACGGCCCCCCGTTCACATGGGTCCTGTGGGTTGCCTGAGGTCCACACCTCAGTGCCTGTTTGCCTCTGTCCTTTCACCACATCTGATGCGGGCTGAACACCATATATTTTGTTTTTAAAACAGGGCCATGAAACACATGATAGGGAAAAGGCTGCACTTCTGCAGACCCTTCCCCAACTTGTGCCTCTTCACGCAGGCTGTTTGGTGTCCTCTCCACACCTTTTATTTCCTGTCCACCCAGGGTCAGAGTCTCATAGCTCCTCATACTTGTCTCTCCCCACTGGGAGAAGGGCTGAGGAATGTCAGTAAATAAAAGCTTTTGTCCAACTTCTGGCCAAGATGGAGGCATAGGTAGACACACTGTGTCTCCTTGCACAACCAAAAGACGGACAACAACAAATTTAAAAACAAAAAATAACCAGAACTGACAGACAATCAAACTGAATGGAAGTCCAACAACCAAGGAGTTAAAGAAGACACATTCATCCAGACCAGTAGGCTGGGTGGAGCCGGGCAGCCGAGTGGAGAGGGCACGTGGCAAGGCTGCAGCTGGAGGACCGGATGAGGCTGTGGCTGGCAGAGCGGGCGGTCCTGCATTCACGTGCAGATAAACCGGGAGGAACAACTGGGGAGCAAAACAGACCACACAGCCCAGGGCTCCATTGAGGGGAAATAAAGCCTCAAACCACCTATTGAAAACACCTGTGGGGGTTGAGGTGGCAGCGGGAGGAACTCCCAGCCTCACAGGAGAGTTTGTTGGAGAGACCCACAGGGTCCTAGAACATACACAAGCCCACCCACCCGGGAATCAGCACAGAAGGGCCCACTTTGCTTGTGGATGGGGGGAAAGTGACTGAAAGCCAACAGAGAGCAGAGCAAGTGCCATTGTTCCCTCTCGGACCCCTCCCCAACATACAGTATCACAACGAAGTGATGTGGGTTACCCCACCCGGGTGAACACCCGAGGCCCCTCTCCTTACTACTTAACAGGTGCGCTAAACAAAAGATATGGTCCAAATGAAAGAGCAGATCAAAGCTCCAGAAAACATACAACTAAATGATGAAGAGATAGCCAGCCTATCAGATGCAGAGTTCAAAACACTGGTAATCAGGATGCTCACAGGATTGCTTGAGTATGGTTGCAAAATAGAAGAAAAAGTGAAGGCTATGAAAAGTGAAATAAAGAGAACCAACAGTGAAGGGAAGGAAACTGGGACTCAAAGCAGTGGTTTGGAACAGAAGGAAGAAGTAAACATTCAACTAGAACAGAATGAAGAAACAAGAATTGAAAAAAAGGGGGAGAGGCTTAGGAATCTCTAGGACAACTTTAAACACTCCCAACATCCGAATCATAGGGGTGCCAGAAGGAGAAGAGGAGGAGCAAGAAATTGAAAACTTATTTGAACAAATAATGAAGGAGAACTTCCCCAAACTGGCAAAGGAAATAGACTTCCAGGAAGTCCAGGAAGCTCAGAGAGTCCCAAAGAAGTTGGACCCAAGGAAGCACACACCAAGGCACATCATAATTACATTACCCAAGATTAAAGATGAGAGAATCTTAAAAGCAACAAGCGAAAAGGAGACAGTTTCTTACAAAGAAGTTCCCATAAGACTGTCAGCTGATTTCTCAAAAGAAACCTTACAGGCAAGTAGGGGCTGGAAAGAAGTATTCTAGTCATGAAAGGCAAGGACCAACATCCAAGATTACTCTATCCAGCAAAGCTAGCATTTAGGGGGGAAAAAAAGCTCCTGTCCAACCTAGTGTGTATGTGGGGCCCCCAAAAGACAAACTGCCGGGAGAGAGAAAAAGGCCTGCAGGAGAAGAAGGTAGAGGGCCAGCGCTCACATCCGAGACCAGTCTGCCTGGGAGAGTGGGAGTCAGGACAGCTACGAGCTGGGGCCAAGGCCTCTCGCAGCCTTGTGATTGTGACTTTGTCAGAGCTCTAGAATGTCCCTGGAAACCAATTCCCTTGGTACTCAAAATAGGTCCCTGGCACTCAGGTCCCTTCAGCCCAGCTCAGCTTCTCTCAATTTCCCGACAAATCTAAAGTCCTTGGAATGGCTTCAGTGACATGTTTATGGACCAGCATTGCACACGTTCTTAGGCACAGGCTCCTGAGTTCGATCTAGGTCCTGGCACCACTGTCAGCTCTGGCCTCCCGAGCTTCTTTTCCCAGGGCAATACAAGAAAGTTCTGGGCAAGAACAAAAGTGGACCACACGTGTAGGACCAAGCCTTTCTAGTCTCTGGTGCCTCTGTTCTGAATCTCGGGTTTCAGAGGAAGAGGGCCAGGGTCACTGGCTTAGCCTTGGGGGCAGAAGTTTTCACTGACTGTAGGTTTACTAAGATCTGTCCTCCCACCCTGAGCCATGTGTGGTCCCTCTCACACAGGGCGATTCGGACTCTGTGTCACTGCCCTGGAAGGAGGGCCCAAGCCGGAGCCTGGGGCTCGGACTCACAGGAACCATCTGGGTGAGAGCAACTGAGAGCCAGTGAGAGACTGATACCTTTGCTGGCCCACTTTTCACCACAAGCAGCGAAGCTCACCCCTGCTCTTGCTCAAGAGAGTCACCCATTCCTGAGTGAGTCAGGGTCACTCACTCATTCCATGACAGCTGTGGCTCGCCTTACATGAGCTAAATTGGGAGTTGGAATGTCACACAAATGCCCCTTGCTCCCCACCCCCACGTTAAAATTAATCTCCTCTCTGGGGAGTGAGAGACAAACAGTGCTGCCCATAGAGTGAACAAGAGTCCTTTGGGGAACAAAAGGAGAAATTTCCAGGGGCAGAGTTACTCAGGGAGTGAGGGATCGAAAAAGCTGCATGTGTCTGGCTGGGTAGACAGCAAAGAAGAGAGAGACGAAAAGTGTCTGAAACAGCCCTCTGAGGACGAGGTGCATTTCAGAGGAAGGCGCAGGAGAGATAGCGGAGCTATTTCAAGAGCGAGCAACAAAAGGGAACACCAGAATCCACAGGCTAACGTGCACGAGGAAGGGTCCAGAGGCAGTGAGGAAAGGCCAGGGCCAGGGCCAAGGGCGGGGTAAGCACGATCACTGAGGGGATGAACTTCGCAGTGGGTTTCAAGCCGCTGCTAGGGGATGCACACAGCATGGACAACCTGGAGAAGCAGCTCATCTGCCCCATCTGCCTGGAGATGTTCTCCAAACCGGTGGTGATCCTGCCCTGCCAGCACAACCTGTGCCGAAAGTGCGCCAATGACGTCTTCCAGGTGGGTCGGGGCGGGGGCAGGGCCCGGTGAAGCAGTGCAGACTTGTCCTCAGGTCAGAGCGGAGCCGCCAGAAGGTGACGGGCAGAGTTGCTCTATGAGATGGGTGGTGGCTGTCCTGGCTGAAGGGCAGAAGAAGAGCTGGGGTTCTAGGAGGTGCCAGAGCAAGCATGAGTCAGCAGCTGCTCTGCAGGCTGCTGAGGACAGCCTGTGCGTGGACAGCCACTGGAATGATGGTATCGACAGAGGAAAGCAGACCCCCATAGGAAGTGGGAGGGAGGTGAGCCTGTGCCAGGCCGCATAATAGGCTGCGCTAGACTCTGCATTCCAGTCTGGAGTTTCAGATTTTGAGAACATTATGGAAAATCTGGGGAAAGTAGTGTTGAGATAACAAAATATTAAAAAATAAACCCTGTGAGCCCTGGCTGGTGTAGCTCAGTGGATTGAGCACGGGCCGTGAACCAAAGGGTCGCAGGTTCGTTTCCCAGTCAGGGCACATGCCTGGGTTGCAGGCCAGGTCTGCAGTGGGGGCCACGTGAGAGGCAACCACACATTGATGTTTCTCTCCCTCTCTTTTTCCCTCCCTTCCCCTCTCTCTAAAAATAAATTAAAAAAATAAATAAAATAAACCCTGTGAGAAAGGGCCATGGTGACAGTGAAACTACCTGTGTTTGAGGCACAGCTCAGCACATCCATCTTTGGGGCAGGAGACCGGGCATTGTCCCTGATCGAAGAGTCACACCTGTGCACACTCCAGATGAGTCAACAAAGGGATGTCTGGCTAAAAAAGATCGAGGTCACATAAACAGAAAGGAGGCAGGAAGACATTTTCTCAGACACACAACCAGTTTGGGTTTGTGCATGGTCAGGGGCACAGCAGGCCTAATCAAGTGCATAGATATCCTTTTAGCCACTGGTTTCAAAAAGAAAAGCAGCATATACCAGAATGGTTTATATATATTTTTTTCATTTAGCACTTGATTTATTTTTTAGAGAGAGAAGAAGGGAGGGAGAAAGAGAGGGAGAGAAACATCTGTGTGTGAGAAAACATTCATCAGTTGCCTCTTGCACACCCCCAGTCGGGGGACCTGGCCCACAACCCAGGCATGGGCCCTGACTGGGAATTGAACTGGCGACCTTTTAGTTTGCAGGTCAGTGCTCAGTCCACTGAGCCACTTCCCCCAGGGCCAGAATGGTTTATAAGTAGGCTTTCTTTTTCATCCTGTGTCACTGGTATAGGTTCTAGTAATCTACAAACTGGGATGACGATCAGGGAGAAAGGGGAAAAGACAGACAGACAGACAGACACACACACACACACACACACACACACACACACACACACATCTCTTGCTAATGAACTAAAAACTCTGAATGGACTAGAGCTGGCTGACTTAGTATGCATGGCAGCAACAAGGAACACCATGAACACATATTCTTCATCTATATCAGGAATTATGAGGAAGTGTGTTGAACACAAGTGATTTTTAACTTAACCAAGAAAATATTTCCCTTGTAAGTTCTTTGGAGCAGTAGGTTTGGGGGGAAGCACTGGGCTCACTAAGCCTGGTTGTCCCTCAGCTGTGCCCCGGGGCACACACTTTCTATTGTCTGCGGTCTTCACTGAGTGCCCGGTAGTCTTTCTTGCCCTCTTCCCATCGAGACACACTCCCAGCTCCTATTCCTCTACGAGTCTGTTTGGCCCCAGAGTATCTCAGAATAGTGATTTTCCCTCTCTGGGGGCCTGGACTGACTGTGATGCCCCCCTACCCTGGGTATCAATCATGCACGAGAGGCTATGCCTTGCCCACCATCCTGGTTTTTCACTTTGTCAAAGTAACTCTCAACATCCTTCTGGCTGAGATGCCTAGGATGCAATGGCAAAAAGACTTTGCCTTCCCTTCTCATGAATTTGGAGTGAAATGTCCTTTCATTAGAGCCCAAAGTATGTGAAAGCAAAGAGTTTTGAAAGTGAAGGTAATGTATCCACAAAAAAAAGTGGTCAGAATAATTGAAGTGCAAGGCACGCCATATCATCGGGCAGAGGAACCCAGGGACAGGAAGCTAGAGGATGTTTAAATGACCTCCCTTTTCAAGGTAGTCCTCTGCGTTCAGGCACACTTGCTTTGGTTCCTCGAAGCTCCAGAATACTGATCTGGACCCCGAGAGACCTGGGGATGCTTCGGACCAAACCCTGTGCAGAACATTCGGGAGGTGACACTTTTCCCAGGGCTTTGGGGTAGCTCTGTGGATCTTTGCAAGTACAGAGCGCCCCTGGGCCCTCCGAGCAGACACGAGTGAACAGCTTGCTTCCTTGCTGCTTTATTTGGGCTGGCCTGGTGGGAGGCTGACCCAGTTCTTCAGCTGCACTTATGTCTATACATCTCAGCAGACCCTCCTCTGAGAGATGAGCATATTTAGTTTTTCACACGTTGCCTCCACATTTTGACAACTCTAGGCATAATCAGATTGTCTGTTTTCTAAGTATGGAGACAAAAATAGGACTTTTGATTCCTCTATCTTCAAGCC
>PVJI01007606.1:0-77225 GCA_004026765.1 Micronycteris hirsuta
CACCCTCGCACCTTCTATCCTCCACGCTGGCCTTCTACTGTGGCAGGACAGAGAAAACTTGTTCCTACCCTAGGGTCCTTGAACATGCTATTATCTTATTTGTGACATCACCTAAAGATTGCCATAAGGTTGTCTTCTTTTGGCCTTTGATCATTCAAATATCAACTCATTTGTCTCCTCCTCATTAAGGCCTTGCCTTACTTTACTACTTATCCAAAGGAGCCCCCCTTCCGCCAACCTATACTCCATATCATATTACCATAGTTTATTTTTTAATAGTACATCACCATATGAAGTAATCTTATTTATTTACTTGCTAATTGTAAGTATTTCTCAACTAGAATGTTAGCTTTGAATTGTATTTTCAAGTTTCTAGAAAAGGGCTTGCATAGATAGTCAACAAATCCTTGTGACTGAATGAACTAATAAATTTTATGAACATGGATGTTTCAATTCACCTGACAACTGTATTTGCCACTGAAATAAATGATTTTACATAAATTGATGTCTTGTATGTTTTAGCAAGTCTGAGTCAGTTTCTTGGTCCCAATTCCCTCCAGATACTTATCAGAAAGACAAAAGGTAGAATCCAGGGACCTAATCACAGTATCATCAAAAGAAATACTTCAGTATTCTTTGCCTGACACAACACTATTCCCTTCCTACCATTTTTTAAAAATCCTCATCTGAGGATATATTTACTGACTTTAGAGAGAGAGGGAGGAAGACAAAGAAACATCAGTCATTTGCCTCCTGTACATACCTCAATCAAGAATCAATCCCGCAACCTAGGTAGGTGCCCTGACCAGAGACTGAACCCACAACCTCTTGATGCATAGGATGATATTCCAACCAGCTGAGCCACCCAGCCAGGGTGCCGTCCCTACCAATTTTTAAAGATAATATTCTTTCAATCATTCATAAAATACGTCAGGCCTTATCCTAGAACCAAACATACAGAAATAATTAAGGCACAGCTTGTGTTTTCTCATAGGGCGGAGCCATCACAATGCTAAATGGAAAGCAGGTGTATGTACTACATTCTGTGGCATCACAGAGAAAGGAAGGCTTAACAAAGATAACAGTTGAGATCATCTTTTGAAAAATACGATTTTATCAAACACAGGGACAAGGAGTGCCATTATATAGAGAGAGGGACATTGCGACAACATTTGACAGGAGACGGTGTGGAGGCTTCAGAAATCAGAGGAGCAGCAAGTGGTCGGGTATGACCGAAATGCAGTAGGGGTGTTTGCAAATACAGGTGGCGGCCAAATCTAAGACAACTTTGAAAGTTCTGCTAGGGAATCAAGTTTTACTTTGTAAACCAGTGTTTGGGTCATTGTGTTTCATGAGATACTAGTAAATATGTGTCCATGAAAAAGGGATTTCATCATCACATACATTTAATAAAGGCTCCACGCATTTTACCTGCCTTTGGGAGATATAAACACCAAGGCGGTTATTTTTTATATAATAAAAATAAACAACTGTTTATATGTGTGAGCCAATAAAGCCTGTCCATTAACATTTCCAGACATACTTGCCTTCTCCAGGAGTCAGAATACACTGAAAGTGATTTTGGGCTGTTAATTCATTTACATCATTGAGTGATACAAACACAGAAATGAGTGTTAAGATAAATTTGGCAACAGAAACACTTAGATTGTATGGAAGCCATTTGGGAGGTTACTCGCTGTTGTTGTAAATAGCTTATGTGAACGATAATGCACATGTATGCTCAAACACTGAGAGTGAGAATGTTTTGAGAAACAAGAGAAAATGTTTTGAGTCACTGAGATAAAATTCTATAGCAGCTAGTCCTCGTTTAATTGGTGAGGGCTTTGGGAGTAGAAAGGTGACGGGGCCAATGGCGACTTCCTGATTTTCTGGCGTGGTAACTGAGTGAATTCTAAACCAGGTTTGAGACCACTGGAGAGCAGAGAAAATGAAGAGTAATAGAAATAGGCTGAAGGCTCTGACTTAACTGCATGGAAAGGGATCATCATGTTAACTGTTACTTGTCGGGTTTTTTAGTCAGTTATGGGGAAAAGGATCATTAAGCCTACAAGAAATGATCAATTATGCTGGGCTCTTTCATAAACTCAAAAGAGTTTCTGTCCTCAATTTAGTTATTCTAAATCTGTCACCTTTTTATTCATTCCTTTGAAAATGATGTTTTCTTCTATATTAAAAAATAGCCGCCCTCATATTACTGACAGATTGGCTTCAGTTTTTAGAACAGCCAGAGGGTGCCCAACTTTTATAAGAGCAGTTCCCAGAGTTGCTGCACGTATATGTTCAATTCTAATATTGTCATCGGCACTGTAATAATAGTGTGCTTTTAAGGCATAAAATTTCAAACAATCACTCTAAGATATTATGGTTTTGATTTTCAGGGAGAGCCTGCCTGCATTTTAAGACACATGGACCCAAATTCACCCTTAAAAATGTCTACATACAAATTTCATAAAATTCTTATCTGTATATAAACATACCATACAACAGGCAGGAGATTTCCAGCATATTTCCCTTCCCATCTGATTAGTCAGATCACTTGTCCTCATTAAGCTCCCTCACTGTCAATTTAACGTCCATATTGCTCTCCTCAGCAAACTCTATCGACACAGTCAGGTGGCCTGTCTAATTCTAACTGTTGTGCTAATTACCTTTTTATCTGTCACTCAAGTCAATCTTGTTCACCTATGTCAGTGAAAAAAGAGCACTCAGCTCTTTCCCTTCCAGAGAACAGACACAAAGAAAGGCAGTGGCAGGGGAGACAGGAGCATAGATCACTTACGAAGATGGTTAAGAACTACCCTGGTAAACAGGATAGGTGACAATTTCTTTTACCATGACTTTTTCATAGGAATAAATCACCTATTTGTATCTTTTTTCCATCCTTCCTTCCCGCCTACCATTATTTAGTCAACCAACTAAGCATGTATTAAATTGCTAACTGGGTATTATTATTGTCCTAAGTATGACAAAGATGACAAAATATTGTCACCACTGACTACACAGAGATGAACAGCACTCATCCTTATTAACAAATACAACAAATTAAAAGAACAAAAGCATGAAATGTTTAATTTACCAGATTTATGATTTTTTTTACAAAATAAAACCATCATACCTACAGAAGAAAAGACATATCCATACATTTTTAGAACTTGAGGACTCTAAATTTGTAAAGTCTTCTTAGAAGCAGTTTGGCAATGAACTCTGAGCTCTATAGGGCAGAAATCAATCTCTTGTTCCCCACTATATACCCATTGATTAACACAGTGTTTTGGCACGTGGGAACTGCTCAATAATTAATTGTCGAATGGAAATTGACTGAATGACTAAATAAATATCATAAGTCTTAACAAATTTATACCCTTGACTCCATGAACCCTTTTCTGGAAATACATCTTCATGAGATATGTAGTCACAAGTTTATGGACAGCGATTCCTGATTCAGTGCTGTTTATATTAACAAAAATAAAATAAGATAACCGAAATGTCCAATATATGAGTATTGGTAGAAACAGGGATATTTGGCAGTCATTAAAATTTTATCAACAGGAAAAATATTCCACGAACTTAGAAAACTGTTCACAATATGACGCTAATTTTACAAAAAGCACTAGAGGTTTATATTCTTAACTTTTCACTAACACATACATATAAACAATACTTTATATTTAGATACATCTGTGAATGTGCATTAGTACAAAATATTATATATATTTTCTGAAGATATATATACAGAGATGATTTTAAAAACTAAAAATGTATAAAATTATGAACTGGTTAGCTGTAGGTGGAATTTAGGTGTTTTTAATTTCTCAAACACATCATTAGCTTATAATGTTTTTACCATAAACTTGGATTATTTCTACATCAAAAACAAATAATAAAAATATCTTTAAAAGTACAAATGTTCACCATTAAACTAAGATTAATTTATGATTGCCTATTTAGTTTTTATTTTTATTTTAAAAACTTGAAGTTGAAGACAAAGAAGTAAAAAATATTGCAAGTATCTTCCTCTTAATTTTGTTGTTAACCTAAAATTTCTGTAAAAAATAGAGTACAAAAACTAAAACACTGTAATTAAGTACAATAATATGTACAGTAAAGAGCAAATAAAATAGATCAGAAGTGATCAGTGTACCAATAGAATCAAAAAGTGTTTCCTAAGATTATCTTCCCAATCTGTCAGAAGCACATTTATATATAGTAATTATTCTTAAAAGTGATATAAATCTAAGATTTATTTATATAGTTTTAAATTTAGTTAATTTTTAAAGAAAAAATACTTACTATAAAACTATAACAATAAATGTTGACCACTAACTAGATAGCACAGCCTTTCAAAATAAAGTACAAACATTTTCAATTATGAATTTTTTATATAAAGCATGTATTTAGTTTTTTATTGTTGTTTAAGTACAGTTGTCACTTGTGAATTTTTAATGTGGTGCTGTCAACTACTGTACTCTAAGCACTTATATTTAATAACAAAGATGATGGAAAGGAAAGATCATGCAGTTTATAAGAGGTTGTAAAGAAACTAATTATAAAATAACATTTCATGGCATTATTTCAAACTTCGTGAGGACAAGTGACTCTTAAATTAGACAAAGAAACTGTGAAGAATCAGATTTTTTTTCTGGCTGTCCTCTCAAAGTGTAGCACTGTGGCTTTCATCCTTTAATTTCATGACCCATTTGAATGCAGAACCAATTTATGAACAGTGATTTCAGTATTTTAACAGCACCATAGAATAGAATAAGAATCTGAGTAAAGCTAAAAACAAAATAAATAAATAAAATCATAAATCTACGTTAATGTTTTGTTATAATCTAGTTGTTATTAAATTGAGTTCTGTAAGGATAGAAGATGTCCCTCTTGATCTTAAGGCACTTGCATAATTAATCATAATAATTATAAATCAAATCCAAAACTGAGTAAGTAGCTTTATATACAAGGCCCAGAGCTAAAATTCATTCAGAAATCAAGGACAATTTATTGACCTATCGCTACATGTTTAGTACTGGGGAAGCAAGGGTACACAAACAGGTTGCGCTTTGATGAAATTTAGCCAGTGAAGCAGATAGACATAAAGATAAAGCAGACACCATTTTTCCACTCCACAGCCACAGCTGTAGCTGGCAAGTTTGGGTCCACTACGTGACGATAGCAATGCTACAACATCTGTCACAAAGAGGTGATTGAACAGATGGCTGCTGGGAGTTAAGTTCTATGATGTGCATACGAGGAATCTCTCAGTCTCTAATCAGACACAGAGAAGGAAACTAACCACATGCTAGATAATGTGCTAATTGCACAGGACGCCATGTAAAGCAGACGTTTTGTGAGCTAAAATGGACTGGAAAGCATTAAAGAGGAGCATATGCTTGAACCAGGTCTTTCAAAAACAGATAGGATCTGTTAGGCAGAATGGGACATCCCATCAGAAAGAAATGGAAAGCTGATCATTTAGAGCAGAGGTTGGCAACCTTTTTATATAAAGGGCCAGACAGTAAATATTTTAGGACTTTCTGGCCTCACAGTCTGAATGGCCACTATTCAGCTGGGCCACAGCACAAAAGGAACCACAGACAATATGTAAACAAATGAGCGTGCCTGTGTTCTAATAAAACTTTATTGTTAGGTAGTTAAATTGAAATTTCATATATTAATAATTTTCAAAAGTCATGAAAAATTATTCTTCCTATTTTCTTCAACTATTAAAAATATTTAAAAAACCACATTCTACGATATGAGGTATATAAAAACTGGCATCAGGTTGGATTAGACCTGTATGAGTAGGCTATACTTTGCTGACTCCTGGTCTAGTTGGAAGACATACTAAGTACACATGTAACAATACAAATAATGATATGAAATCTCTGAACCAGTGGTTCTCAATTCCAGCAGACCAAAACTTTCCATTTTAAAATAAATGGTTTGTAATACCCTCCTTTCTCCGTCTGAAATGAAATTCGTAGAAAATACAACTGCCTATACATAATGTTTTATATAATGCTCTAACTCAAGTAAAAGGAGAAATGTAAAGAAATTACTTTATGTTAAAATTTTTTTAATAGGCAATCTGTGAGCCCAACTATAGTAGAAAATGTAATACAGTAGTCAAATGCTTACATATAGTTATAATGAATAAATTTAGATTTAAGTGGAATAAAGAGACCTTGCCATTTCTTACAAGAAGCAGAGGAAAAGTGACAAGCAGACATGCAGTGGTTTCTGGATTGAAAATTAATGTTAGAAGAAGTAATAACAGATGAATTGTATATGATAATAGATCAAAGGAAATTACTTCAGTTGAAATATAGATAATCTAAGCACATTGCCAATACTGTTAAATTAAAAATTTAAATAGGGAATATAAAAATGCCATAGTTTTGCAAACAAGCTTGGCCCTTATTTATAATTTTAGCATCAGAATAATTCTGTTTAATATAGAGCAGGCCAGTGATAAAGTTTATCTATCAATCTATCTACCTATCTATCATCTATATATCTAACTATTAATTATTTCTATCCCTACCCCCATCTATGTGTTTACCCCTGTTTGGAATTACCCCTCATTTAAAGGTGTACATTTAATTTCTAGTACTTCAAAAGACCGTGGAACTTTATCTTTTGAACAAAAAAAAAAAAAAAGGAAATGGGGAATAGATATAAACAAACAAGCAAAAAAAATCTCAGCAACCTAAGGGCTTATAGGGAAATTGAGGGTAGATGTCCTTTGGGAAAATATCAGAGTAATATTGAAGGAAAAGAAAATGCTAACATAAATAATTTCAGATAATTGTCACAAAGCAGATTCCTTATTGTGTGGTAAAATGTTTTTAAAATTAATACATGGTATGGCAATCAAATGAATTATTTTTAAAACAATCTTATTAATGAAATTTGGTGAGATCTTTGTATTTCATGTTTCTACCAATTTAAAATCTTTGAGTCTAGGTTTATTCAAAGGATGCTTAAGTCTCTTCAATTCTATATTTGCAGGTGACACACACAAATGCAGTCCAACTCAGGAGAGGTGTATCAGTGACAAAAACACCAGGAGCAGCAGCATTGCTTTAAGGATGGGATTTTCCAAAATGGGAATCAACGCCTGATAAAATTCCTGACAAAACAAAGTACAACAATTCCATGATTTGCACAGGAGTTACATTCCCAGAATATTTGCTGATTATTCAGTCCCTTCAGAAAATACTTTGTATTTGTTTGTAAAACTGAATTTGATTTTGAAGGCTTAGAAAATCACAAACATCTTCGTGAATATCCAGGGGACTGGTAACAACCGTGCAGGACATGGGGCGAGTCTCCGTTGTGCGGGACCATTCACATCACAGCGCGTTTAGCATCCCCGTCCCCTTCTCCTCAATGCCGGCAATTATCCACACATAAATACCTCCATGCATTTCTAAATATATTTTAGTGGCTCCTCTCTCCCCCTATCTCCTTGGGGACTGTCGGTCTGAATTATGAGATAGGAGAAATTAGGTTTATGCAATTTTTTGTATAATGCCCAACACTGCTTTATCAACAAATTGCATACTTAATAACCTTCTGTCAATAATTACACTTTATGAAGATGAGCACGTAAGGGCTGAGAAAAGTAGTACAGCTTGAAACAGTAAGAAGAGAACTCAATTCTGAGTTCAAAAACATTGATCAATTCTGTCACAAACTGAATGACCTTGAGCAAGTCTTAACTTTTCCAGGCTTCTGGATCTACTTTGGAAAATATACTAATGACCTCTAAATTCCCATATTGCTCTAACATAATTATAAAACATTATACGCCTTTGGGAAATTAAAATAATGGAACAGAGAAGAGAATAGAGGAGAATAAAGTCAGGCGAGGCTACATTTGTAACAGATAAAACTATGAGAAAAACGAGGAGGACAGACAATGGAGATGGTGGAATTACAGAGAGATTGTCGATACTTGGCATGCCAGATTCCCAGGTAGGTAGACTGAGTGTGTGTGATTCACCAACATTCAGTAATATAAGATGATGCCCTTTGACTTAAAGACAGTGTCTACATGCATTTTTATTTTATATTTATATTAAGTTTGTACTGCGGTACGTGGTTCCTAATTCCTCACCATAGATTTTGCAAAACACGGAAGGAGACTTGACTTTGGATGGTAAACACACAATGCAGTATACAGATGGTCTATTATAGAACTGTACACTTGAAACCTGCGCAATCATATTAACTAATGCCACCTCAATGCATTTAATAATTTTTTTCTTAAAATCTTGCAAGATTGAATCCAAACTGCAAATAACTATGGATGATGAAGTCTTTCCAGAAGTAAGTATCCTATTCTGGCGTCAGTGCTGTGGGACCAACTCCAGCTGGTTTAGAGCAGCACAGTTCTTAACCTTGGTCACAGGGGAAAGGGCTCTTTAGGGGCTCAACCAACTCAGGGTTCTTGAGACCAGAGAAAGAAGTAGAACAGGGAAATCTAAGACTCAGCTAGAGGGTACCAGTCCTCCCGACCACATAAAACACTCAAATCCCTTACAAAAATTTTCTGTTAAAGTAGAGGATTAAATAGGTCTCTGGGGGTATTCTGCTTCCCAGAGTACCCCAATGAGGCCTTTCTGTAAGGCGTGATAGAAAGCTGAAGGGGGTCAGGTAGACCTGCATTTGAAACTAGTTCTGCCCTTATCATTTGTGCTATCATGAGCAATTACTCTTAACCTCAATGTCTACATCTGTAAAATGGGGATTACCATACCACTTTGTAGTGTTCTTGGGGGAACTCAAAGAAATGATGAATGCAAAGCCCCTAACACGGTACTCCGCACATTGTAGATACTGTGAGTATTCAATAAATATTGTCATCTCTGCTCTTTTCTTTCCCACCATCTGTATTTTCTTTCTCCTTGTCCTGCCCTGGAAAGAACATCTTGCTGATGTCAGCCAGCGTCCAGAAGCAGAGGTGCCAAGAGTGTTGACAAAGTGGCGTCACATCTGCCCATGGAATGCTTAATTCCTTCCGTAAAATACCTCTTATTCTTTTCTGTTTCTCTTGCCTGGGGCTTGCTGGTGTTTTCCAGAGTCTAAAAAATCTTATTATTCTTTCTTGGTAAGGGGCTCTCTTTATAGATGGGGTCAGTAGCAGCAACCACAGAGTTAAAACACACTGTTAGGTCTTTCTGGCTGGGCACAAGCTGAGCCTGAGGTTTCAGCCTAGGGCAACTCCGTTACTTGGACTAAAAAGTCCTCTGCACTCAAGTCGCTGCAAACTGCTGTTGCTGGAGGAACTTCAAAGGTTCTATTAGAGAAGATTTACAGATTTTGGCTAAGTATTTCAAGTGCAATTGTTCCAGCAGAATATTACTAAGAAAAATCTAATATCACCTACCTCTGAATACAAGTTTATGGGAGTGCTACTTCATCAATACAATTCCATTTTACATGATTTTTTTCAGTGTGGACTGTTGTAAATCTCTGAGCACCCTGAAGGACACAATGTCACCCCGTTGTCATGTGGTACAGTGCCAAATGTTTCTGGACGGTTGGCCAGCCTAACCTTCATCATCACAAGGTAAGATGTCAGAAAATTCAGTAGACATACTAGAAGTTCTAATAAAAGACCACCATAATAATGATTAATTTTATGGAAAATAAGTTTTTCAGGTTTAAAAAACATAATTTCGGATATCACTAGTAATCAAAAATACCTTTTTTCAACTGGAAAATTTCTGTGTTCTAAGTAACATGCTGGACTCTTTAGGTATCTCCAATTCTTATTATATTTTCCCACAATATAATTTTATCATCCTAAGTATTACAGAGGTCACAGATGAACCTTAAAGAGGTTAAACAAGTGAGGTCACATAGGGCTAGCAAGTTCAAATTTAGGATTATCTATCTATAATGCACACATCCTCTCCAAAGTGCTTGCCATTAATTAATGGGTGTCACTTGACAGTCACCAAATATCAGCACTGGCAGAGAGAGGTAGGTTCATTTACGAAAAAATCAGTGTTCTTTGAAATAGACAACTGAGGCCAAGAAGGGCTTAAGGACCATGAAGTCTCACACAGAGAGAGTGGCAGAGCAGGCACTGGGACCCTGTGGTGACTCCTTGCTGCTGGTCCTCATCAAGAGCCACCAGGCCCTCTGTGACCAGTCCCTATTCACCTCTCCATGGACACACAGCACCAGGAGCAAATCCGTGTAGGCCCCAGGGGTTACCTCTGTTTGTTGCTATTTTTATCCCCAAAGCATATTTCTTTGTCCACTTGATAAGTACAATTTTTTTTTTCAAGTTTCAATTCAATTCAATTCAGCCCAAGTATTACTACCTCTATGAAGTCTTCACAGACTCACCTCTCTTCTCTCCCCAGAACATCAGGTATAATAAATTAAGGATTAGCTTAATAATAGTCAACATGTTGGGAACTTATCATTCATTCATTCCACAAATACCTACTGAGCCTGTACTGTATGTAAGCACTATGCTAAGTGCTTTACATCTATTATGTTAATCATTCCTCACCACAATCATATTAGTTAGGTACTACTTTTATCCTCATTTTACAAAACAGAAAACCCAGGCCCCAAGAGATGCAGTATCTCTCTCCCTCTCTTTTTTTTAATCTATTGCTTTTTCACTTCTCTGTGGTTCCTCTGTGTCCTAATATACATTTACTATGGAATTTGCAGCACTCCATGGAATTTTGTTTCACTTCCAAATTGTGACTTATGATAGTATAATTCTGTGTATATCACAATATATGTATATTTGATAAATTTTATATACCATTAAAGGCCATAAGCTGCACAATGGTAGAATAGTATCTATTTTGTTTACTGTTATATCCACTATCCACAGGACCTGACAGAGTGGCACATAGTAGGCACTCAGGAAATAGTTAAACAAGCAAATTAAGAATGAATGAACTAAAGAATGAATGAAGAACAAATGCATAAATTACTAGCCTCCAAATCACTGTTCTGTGCTTCCTGCCTCTGCAAATCAGTCTGCACTGGGGAGAAATGCCACATAAGCAATGATGGACATGTTTCGTTGTTGTTGTTGTTAATGTTTTTGTCCCCCCCTCCAAAGCCAACACTATTATCCTAGAAGTGCATTCTAGAACTCATTTCTGGACTCTATAATTTTCCATTTTCTTACCTATTATTATGGTTATATTAATTCTACAGATCCAGATGGAATGAAAACTGATTGGAGAATGGACAGAGCTGTTTTTAAGTCCTGCTGAGGAACAACATAATGACAGAGTCCTGTTAGTACACAGCACCCCAAATAACAGGAGTTTGGCAAAGAGCCTTGGGAGGAACTCAAGTCATTACCATGCCCTCTATTATAGCAGCCGGAAATCACACTGCTGATTTCCACGTAATACGGCAAATGTCTCCTAGAGCCGGAGCCCCGCTCCCAGACACTCATCAGCCCTCAGGCACGTCCTGTACCACATGTGGGTCCCTAGGCTATTCTAAAACATGCACTCTCCTTCTTTCTGCTTTATCCAGGATTCTAATGTTTAGTATATTAGCCCCCATGCTTTGTTTTACAATATTTCCTACAATATCTATAGTTAATTTATGGGGTAAAAATAGTATAACAAAATTCTCAAAACAGACTTAATTTTAATAAACACATATTCATATAAACTTACGTCCTCTCAGTTCTATGATAGTTTTACATGGGTATATAGTACATACACACATCTGTATACTTCAAATATTAGATGTATTCTGTAGATGCATATGTAAATGAATACCAGCATACATATTAAATATATATCAGCATTTTGCATACCTATCAGAAGTAAAGAAAATATACTTTATACAGACAGAAAAAAACATTTTTATAAAAACAAGTTAGTATATTCTAGATAAAAGAATATAGAACTTTACTTTTTATAAATTTGTGTATATATATATATATGCATGTATAAATGTATGTATATTCATATAGTACTCATATATATAACAATGTTAATATATGCAATACAAGTAGTTAGGTATAGAGATATTTAAATACATATATTAAAATCTATGTGCATATGTATATACCAATTAAAAACTACTCAACATAACATATTTGCAAAGGTACAGGAGTGGGATAAAGAGAGAACTTGATCATCCAGCTTGGCAACGTTAGGAAAGTGAAATAGTAAAGACTGAAAGGGCCGGTGGGAGAGTCACAACATTGAAGACCCTAAAGGACACGGTGTTTTAGCCCCAACACTTAAGGACTGCTATTTTCCCTAGCCAATAGTATAGTGCATGTGAATGAAAGAGAAAATGTATAGAAATGTGCATGCAAATAATAATGGGAGATGGTTTTTGCTTCAATTTACTGCCTTCTCGTATGTCTCTGGATCTTTATCAGAGCAGAGACTATTTCAACCCTTTAAAGTATTAATAGGTATACATTTAAAGCAAGTAGGAGGTTGACTTTGTGGAAAACCAAGGAAAAGTTTCTTTTGGTTGATGAAAAATGTATTGAGAGTTTTAGAGAATGCTTATTATACTGTAGTATTACATATTTTGGGGGAAGATTATCATTTATGAAATAAAATTTTATTACATATTGGATGAAAATTGTAACAATAAAGCAAGTTTGCTTATTTTGGTCTAAACCAAGTTAGCTTTTTCTAGTAGATGTGAGTTTGTCTGCTTTGCCTCTGTGAGCCTTGAGAAGGCAATCAATACAGACATACAGGTTAAAGACATTCAAACACACGTATTTGCTAAAGACTTCATAGAGACATCAACATTGTCTACTGTTTCTTCAGTGGGATTGATGCTAACTTTAAAAATGAACTGAGTTTCCAAATGTCGAGCTCCATTTCAAGTTGAATTAATTTAATACTATAATGACAATATACCCTTGATTTAAATCAGAATGCTAAGATGCATGATGCAATGCAACAAAAGCCATAGATTTGGTCAGGCATATGCAACTATATCATTAAGATCCAGTGACATATGATATCCTTGGAAGTACTTTTTATAAAACCAATATTAAAATTAGAGTGTTTTCTACAACTCTCAGATCAAAACATTTTACTCATGATCAATATTCACTTTTCAATTATGCTAAAGGCAAATTAAAATCAAGCAAGGATTTTGTTTGAAAACACTGCTCTTCCCCTTTCAATGCATGTTTAAGAATAGTCATTCATCTGTATGCATGGCAGTGGTCACAGGTGCATTGTATTCATATTTTACGGCATTTACAGAGAGTTGTTTTCTCTCTCTGGGTGGAAGCAGAGAAAATAAACCAATTTGTTTTCTAGTAAAATGCTAGTTGTTTGGGGCAAGAATAAGCTAGGAATCTAATGAAGGGAATGTGCATATCTGCTTCAGAAATGCATCCTAGGAGAGTTTTTAATATAAGCAACCTATTGCTCTTCTATGAAAAATGAAATGTTTCATCAGTTTATTCTGAGTGTAATCATCCTGTAGCTTGCTTTGAATTATTCCTTTTGTTTGTAAGATAAATTATTTAGTGTAAGCAAGTTTTCTTCTCTATTACAAAAAAGGTATACAGCATTTTAAGAATAAAATTAGAATAGTATACTTCAAATCATTACTTTCCATAACTGAAGAAATCTATGTTCTTATCTTTAAAGAGATGGAGACTATCTGATTAAAGTTCTTTTTCTCTTCCTTAAACAAACAAAAACCCTAGGCTAGGGAGAATAGAAAAGTTAAAAGTGCAGCTAAAAGACTATGATGCAGAAAAGTAAAATCATCTGAGGACTGACTAGAAAAGTTGAACTTGGAGAAAAGTAACTAAAAGAACCTGAGTACAGCATCCCTGGGCTTTCACAGGCCATCCAGAGGTGCGAGCCCACAAAAACCTGTGAAAAAGACAGGTTTTCCTGGCCTACCATTCCGTCAGCAAAGAGGACTCAGCAAAGTTTCCAAGCCACCCTCACCTTGCACAACTTGCTCTCAGTTTCTTCTGATACTCAGGGGAAAGTCATAAGGAAAAGGCTCACCTGTGCTGGGCTGAACCAACCATGTGGGCAGGCACAGTGCTCCCCACAAGTCCCTTTGCCCTTGGTGCTCGTCTTGTGGGGACTTTTCCGCATACTGTCCCACAAGGTGACCAGCTTGGTCCTGTTGGAAGGTGGTCCCGCAGGTCCTGAAGAGGGCATGGTCTGAGAATTGTACCCAAGCCCCTGAGGGCTCCTCTGCCAGCCACAAGCGCAGTGGGCATCCCTGATCAGTGTGGGTGCATTCCTGCCGGCATCCATCCCATCAGACCCCCGGCTGCAGCTGTGCTGCTTGGTGAGGTATGCATTCATACTGCACTGATGCCTACTTTTTCCTTTGGTCAGCTCTGCACAGGAATGTCTCCTCCCTCACACCCCTTTCTTCCAGGCAGTTGTAAAAGTCTTTTTTTTTTCCTCGCGTGGATCCCTCAGTATCTTTGACAGCTGCTATAAGCAGTGCATCGTGGGAGCAGTGGGAGCAGCGAGAGCAGCTCTGCACAGCATTATCTGCGGGCTGGTAGCTCTTTGTCAATAGATGACTCAACTCACAGAGCAACTTGACAGTATCCCTGCTCTAGGCAGAAGCAATCAATGCTCCACACAGCTGGGCTACAAGACTGTACACTGTGTTACAAACCCTTTTTGGATGGAGCCCCGCAGTAAAGAATACTCTCTGCAATTTGGCATTCTGGCTTTTCCCTCTCCTGGCTGATCCCCATGCAAAATATAGACCTCAGGAAAAAGAGCTTCTTATCAGGCTAGCACGACCCTTCTTTCCAGAAAGAATGCATCTAGGCTGAAACAATATAGCATAAGCAAATTGAAATGATGGGAAAGTTAACCTGTCAAGGAATTTCCAACATTTACAGGAATCACTTATCTAGAGATATTTGCCAAGACAGACCAAATCATGAGATAACTAAATAAGAGCATCAATATTAACTCTAAAGAACCTCAATTTATTGAGAAAAATCAGAGATCACAGAATGATACCAGAGTCCTTTAAAATCTGGAAGCTGAATGTGTTTTAGCCCATGATTATACATTGTAATCTAAGCATAACTTCTTCATGCTATGAACTGTTATTAATTCTCTCTGATTTGAAATAAAGCAATTTGCAAAGTTCAAAACTTATGGGTTGGCTTATTTTAACACAGTGTTTTTCCTTACCCAAAATTATTCTGAGGATTTCCTTTCAAATACTTTACCACAACAAATACATTCACCACGGAGAAAGTCTGCATTTTAAAGTGAAAGACACATCCAACTCTGCCATCCAGTATTTTGGTTTCCAAAGACAGAATTTTCAAATTCTTCCACTGAAAAATAAGTGAAATCTCTCCAATTTAAAGCAATTGCCTTCCAGAGAGGACATGATTGTTTTAGAATTTTAATGTGATTGTAGAAGTCATCCATAGTATTTTCAGTAAAGGGAAACACATTTAGAGTTTCTATTGTGTTTGAAACTTTCCCCATCTGTAATATAAATACCTCTCCCTATCACATATTCCTAAAGAAATATTTTTGTTTGATTGGGAAGCAAGCTGCCATCCATGCAGCACCAAACAATGATGATACATCCCCATGATATAATAGTGTTATCTACAGACCATCAGATACCATTAGATCAACCATCTCTGTGGATTGACCAGGGACTGGGGCAGTGTAGACCTCATTTCTTACTGAGTTGGCAAAATTATTATTTCAAAAGTCAGGATTATATCACATTCTACATTTCAACAGTGGAATTTAGTAGATAAATCAATTCAGCAATGGTCCAGAAACTTGAGCTCTTCCATTAAGGTTAGCTTTAGTGCTGGCTTTGATTTGTTAAAGAAATTTGCCCCCAAAATATAAAGACATGAATTATGGGGAAGAAATAATGGTGGCATTACGGTCTTTCTTCCTGAAAGAAAAGGAGTCAACATCAATCCTTAAAAACGGTAAAATTGAGGCAAATAGATCATCATGTGATACTCAGTAGGGAAAAAAGGAAGAAAACCATTTCTCTCTCTCTCTCATTTGTTAGCTTTAATCTATGGATAATGCCGGGAATAACTCCTGGGTCCAATAAAGCCCTAGAGAACTTCATATTTGTGTGGTGTCGCCATAATGTGTGGCTATGCAGTAGGACTTGATGGGACGACAAACCATTGCCCCTCAACACAAATGTTGGGAAGTTATAAGTTTGGCTCTCTCCAGTCGTACCTAACCTTACTTGCTGCTCTGGTTTTTCAGGCGGGTGTCACTGCCCAAAGGCCCATTGACATTGGCAGGGAAAACATGCCCTATTCTCACCAGTTTACCCCCTCAACTATAAGAGTCAGTCTGCGCAGGAGCAAGTCAGTGCAAATCCATGTAATTTTGTAATGGTGTGTGCAGCTTGCAAGACAGAAAATTTCTTGTTTCGGCACTGCTCAAAGATATTATAAATCTTCCTAGGAGCACTGAATTGCTGTGAATGGGTTATTTGTAATGAGCTATTTCTTCTCAACACAAGGACAACAGAATTCCTATTTTAATAACCTCAGCATGCCATTTCTATATTGATAAATATGTTACATAACTAACATTACTTTTCTTGGAAGATCCTGAAGTCCATAACAAACTTTTGTTAAATTCACTACAAGACTATATTGAAATTACTCTTTCACTATAATACATGTAAAATAATTCCAGCTTTCTGTCTCTCCCTCAATTGCCTTTTCTTTTCAAACATGATGTTTGGCTTTCTAAGTCTGAGGATAGACCACTTAAACAGATAAATATGTTCAACTAACCCATTGTACTAAGAGACAGACCTACTAATTAAAGATAATTCAATTTGATCAACTGTAATTGGACAATCGTAATGACCATGAGAAGACATGAAATTCTGACCAAACAAGAATTAGTGGTGCACAAGTACACATCCCACTTATCACTGTGATTTAACATGGGCAGATGGTGCACAGGGCAAAGCCTAGATGAGATATATCGGAGTGACCTCTCTTTGACCTGTTACTGTCTGAATAGAACAACCACCAGTTTTAAAGCAGAAGCTTAAAATTAATGTCCTGGCTTGATTTGTTTCAAATGAATTAGCGATGATGACTTACTAAATAAATTGCACAGCACTAAAACACTATGCAGATATATTTTGTTCCAGATAAAATTTCCTTCAGGCTCTCTCCGCATATGGGTAATGAAAATATTAATTACAAAAGAAGAGCAGAAGCCCATTAGCATCCATAAGTAATGTGTTAAATAATCACAAAATGATAGAAAGTATTAGATATAATTTATCTTGATTTTAAAATTGTAGGTAGCCTATTCCTGTGGCTGCAAAGACTAGAGATATTATACATGCTAACAAATTAATATTCTTGTACACCTAATAACCTTCAGCCTAGGCAATCTCCACATCCAGTTACCTTTACCTTTCAAGATAAGAGAGAACCAAGAATATTTAAAGTATTTTAGGCTCTAAAATTATTTCCAAAATATTTAAGCCAATTTGGTCATAAGTCTTAGAAGGCAAAGCAAAAAGGAATTGATAGTAAGGAAGGATACATGCTTAATTTCTATAGTGGTTTAACCTGGACATAGAATGTAATAGAAAGTAAAAAAGGTTTAAAATGTCCCAAATTCTCACTGATATACTAGATTTTGGTGGGTGTTGAGGGAAGAAGATTAATCTGAATTAATGTAAGGCTGAATTATAAAATAGTTTTCAGGAAATACAGATTTATTATATTCTAACACAGTAAAACTATTGGAGAAATTAGAATGCAAGTTATGTGAAATTTCTTAGAGATTCTGAAAAGAATACTAATGAAAAGGTAATAATCATATATAATTTACATATTTTAGCAATTGAATCTAAGTAATGAACTACAAGAAATTTGTTCTCATCCTTCAAGATGAGACTAACGTCACTTTTGTGAAGCTTTCCAGAATCCCTTGACATGTTCAATTACACTCTACAGTATTTGTACACTTGTAGATGTAAGTATCTTTCACAGTTGCCTACTTCTCTCAATCACTGCAATGCCCACCCTTGTTGAAGCTATCCATCATTTCTCTGTAGAACTGATGAAACATGTTCCTAACTCGTCCCTGGCCTCCACCCTTACTGCAATTCATCCTCACATAGTGGCCAGAGCAACCTCTAAAATGCAAATGTGATCAGGTCCTACTCTGCTTAATACCTGTCAGCAATATCTCATTCTCTGAGATCTTTATCCCCATAGACAGCACAGCTTGAAAGTGGCTTGCATGGTCCTTAATCGTGTCCTGGGTGACCTGGCCTCTGGTGCTTTCACCGGTCTCATCCATCCTCACCCCGTCACTCCACCCACCCTCCAGCCACACAGGCCTTGACTACCTTGTGGCCCCTGCGCATACCCTCTTCCCCTCTCTACATGTTCACACAATTCACTCTTACTCCCCCTTCCCCCTTAACATGCATCAAGAGACTCCTCCCAAAAGCCGTCCCAAGGGAACGTAAAAAATACTCAAGAAGGATGAGCCTACCATGCAACACAGCTCCAAAACAAGTCTCCAGACCTTCCTTCCCACCAGATTGCCTTTTCAAACACTCTTCTGTTCAGAAATTAGGGAGCACCCCCTGCCTTCCAGAGCTCAGAAAAATGGAGACATCCGTAACTGAGCAACAATAAAAATGTTTTTTTTAAATGTCACCTTTCCAAGAGAGCATTGTCCCCCACCCCTCTTCCAGAACAGACCATGTCATCCTCCCGTTAAACACTCATTTAGCACCTGTGCTTTTCTATTTCAACATTTACATGATTGTATTTAAAATAATAATTACACTACTACACGTTTGATGCCATTCTCCTCAATCAGAATGTAAGTAATCACCATTAGGAAGGGAGAGGGCTCTTTTTTTTTTTTTTTGTATTCTCATTCTCTGAACAAAACACAAACTGTTTATTATTTATTAAAATAAATCAAGCAAGAAATAAGTTAAAATTGTCTTTCAGTGGTTACACCAAAATTGGTATTCAGGTCTGTGTTCCACCTCTTAGTGCAAAACAAATAAATAAACCTTTTGAATTCAAACACAAAATAGCAACGTGCTCTTAAGGTCATTTAAGTGAAACATTCAGGGTGGTCAAGCGGTAGAAGCGGTATGCATTAATCCATTTGTGGAAGAAATTTGCTAGTGGTCTTACAATACTAAGAAATTAAATCAGCTTTGTTTATTTTAGTAAGATATTCATTCATAAAAGCTATACTTCCTCACAGCTGTGATTGTCTCTTAAGTGTTTTCAAGTTCTTCTCCCTTCACAGCTAGATAGTGCACAGGGGCGAGTGTCTCCCCAATGAAAAGCCAGTCAGTGGGACAGCGGGGAGAGAATCCCAGACTCCAGTCACCAAAATCTCCACCCTCTTAAAATGGTACAGTCCAAAGGCACGGTGATTTCACAGGACATTGAAAGTGTATATTACAGAGCAGAAAAGCAAGATGACACCTCCTCTTCCTCCCCATTAATAAAGTTTAAAAAGTTAAAAAAATAATTAAACAGCATTATTATTTATAACAAGTACCTTATTTAGATTTGTTTTTAAATTGTGGTTAAAAATACATACTAAACAGTGTCCGGAAGAAGTACCGCCTGCCTGAGTGTGGTTGGTAGAGTAATAATATGGTGTAATAATTTATAGTTTTAATTTGAACATATCACCTAAAATATCACATGGTGTGCTTGAGTGTGATATTGTTATATTACAGAATTACATGCTTGTGGTTTTGTAATAAAAAAAGGGCATTATTTGTGCTAGACCCTGTAGATCTACCCTCTTAACAAAATTAAAGTGTAAAGTACAGTATTGTCAACCATATGCACAATGTTGTACAGCAAATCTCTAGAATATTTTGAACATGTGTTACTAAAATTATGTTCCTTTTAAACAGCATCTCCTCATTTCCTCTCCCCTCAGGCCCTGGCAACTACCATTCTACTTCCTGCTTCTGTAAATTCACTACTTCACATATCTCATATAATATAAATGAAATCATGCAGTATTTGTCTCTCTGTGACAGGCTTATTTTATTTAACATGATGTCGTCCAAGTTCATCCATGTTTTAGCATATGACAGGATGTTTTCCTTTTTATGAATGAATAATATTTTACTGTTTACATATACCACATTTTCTTTATTCATTCATCTGTCAATGGATATTTAGGTTGTGCAAATACCTCTTCAAGATCCTAATTTCAATTTTTTGAATAAATAAACGGAAATGAGATTGCTTTAACATATGACAGTTTTCTTTTAATTTTTAGAGTAAGCTCCATGTTTTTCATAGCAGCTCAGCCATTTCACACTCCCACCAACAGGGCACAAGTGTTCAACTTCTCCACATCCTCGCCAGCACGCGCGTTCTGCTGGGGGTTTTGTTGCTGCTGTTTTATCATGGTCATACTCACAGGTTTGAGCTTCAATTTTTCTTTCTCAAGATTGTTTTATCTAGCCAGGGTCTTTTATGTTTCCATGTGAATTTTAGGATTTTTTTTTTCTGTTTCTGTAAAGGACGTCATTGGAATATTTACAGAGATTCCATTAAATCTGCAGATTGCTTTGGGCAGTATGGACATTTTTTAAATGTTGTCTTCAGATCTATGAACAATCATTTGGGTTTTTTTGTTTCTTTCATTAATATTTTGTGGATTTTAGTATAAAAATCTCACACTATTTTGGTTAACCTTTTCCCTGTGTATTTTATTCTTTTTGATGCTTATTGTCAATCAGATATTTTTCTTAATTCCCTATTCAAATTGCTCATTGTTAGTGTATATAAATAATTCTTTTTTTTAAGATTTTATGTATTTATTTTTTAGAGAGAGGGGAAGGGAGGGAGACAGAGAGGGAGAGAAACAGCAATGTATGGTTGCCTCTCACATGGCCCCCACTGGGGACCTGGCCCGCAACCCAGGCATGTGCCCTGACGGGGAATTGAACCGGGACCCTCTGGTTCCCAGTCCGTGCTCAATCCACTGAGCTACACCAGCCAGGGATAAATAATTCTTTGTGTATTGATTTTGGTTCCTACAAATTTGATGAATTCGCTTATTAGTTCTACCAGTTGTATATATTATCTTTATTGTTTTCTAAATACAAAATCATGTTACCTGTGAAGAGAGACAACTTTATATTTTACTTCTTTCTGATTTCAAAACCTTCTATTTGTTTGTCTTGCCTAATTGCTCTGGTTAGGACTCCCAGTCCAATGGCGATGGACAGTGGTGAGAGTGGGTACCCTTATTACCGTGTTCCTGATCCCAGAGAAAATGCCTTCAGTTTTTCACCACTGAGCATGAAGTTACCTGTGGGCTTTTCATATATGACCTCTGTTGTGTTGAGATAACGTCCTTCAATTCCTAGTCTGTTGAGGGTTTTCATCATAAAAGAATATTAAAATTTGTCAATGATTTTCTACATCTGCTGAGATGATCATGTGGTTTTTATTCTTTTCTGTTAATGCGCATTGATTTTTTTCCCTTTATTTTGAAGCATCTTTGAATATCAGGGTAAATCATACTTGGTCATAGTGTATGATTCTTTTAATATGTTACTGAATTCAGTTTGCTGGTATTTTGTATAGAATTTTTCATTTATTTATCAGGGATATTGGCCTGAAGTTTTCTTTTCTTGTGGTATTTTTTTTTTCTGGCCTTGGTATCATAGTAATACATATTTTTTGGAAGAGTTTGAGAAGAGTTGGTAATAATTCTTCCTTAAATGTTTGGTAGATCTCACCAGCGAATCCATCCAGCCCTGGGCTCTTTTTGGTTGGAGGATTTTAATGATTGATTTAATCTCCTTACTAGTTATAGGTCTATTCAGATTTTTTATTTTTCATGATTCAGTATTCATAGGTTATATGTTTCTAGGAGTTTGTTTCTTTTAGGCTATCAGTTTGTTGGTATATAATTTTCATAGTAGACCCAATCCTTCTAAATTTCTGTGGCATCAACTGTAATAACCCTTTCAGTTTTGTTTTTATTTGAGTCTTTTCTATTTTTAATTAGTTAATGAAGCTACAGGAGTGCCAGTTTTGTTTTTAAAAAAACAGTTCTTAGTTTTGTTGATGTTTTCTATTGTTTTTATTCTGTACTTCATTTATTTTTGCTTCAATCCTAATTACTTATTTCCTTTTGTTAACTTTAGGTTTACTTTGTTCTTATTTTTCTAGTTCTTTGAAGTATAAAGTTAGGTTGTTTACTTTAGATCTTTTTCTTTGTTCTAATGTATGCATTTATCACTGCATACCTCCCTCATCCCTCTTTGTACTTTTTTGAGGTGTGGAGGTAGGTTTTTCAATTTAGATTTTTTTCATTTTAATGTAGACATTTATCACTATAAACTTTCTTTGTATTGTTTTTCCTTCACCCCATAAGTTCTGATATGTTTTGTTTTTGTTTTTATTAATCTCAAGGTACCTTTGAATTCCAATTTGCTTTCTACTTTGAACAATTCATTATTCAACAATGTATTTTTTAATTTCCAAATATCTGTGAATTTTCCAGTTCTCCTTTGCTATTGAAATTTAGTTTCATTCCATTAGGGTTGAAATATAGTTCATATAGTTTCCATCTTCTTAAGTTTGTTAAGACTTGTTTTGTGACCTAACATGTGATCAATCACATAGAATATTCCTTGTGCACTAGAGAAGAATGTGTATTGTATGAAATAGCTCTCTATATATCCACTAGGACCTTTTGATCTACAGTCTTGTTAAAATCTTCCATTTACTTATAGATCTTCTGTCTGGATGACCTATCGATTATTGAAAGTCAGGTGTTGAAATCTCCTCCTGTTGTTGTGTTGCTATCTATTTCCCCCTTCAGTGCTGTCAGTGTTGGCTACATGTATTTGGCTGTTCTGATGTTCGGTACATATATATTTATGTGTTATATTTCCTTGGAAATAACTGTTATCATGATATAATGTTTTGTCTTTGTCTCTTGACAGTTTTTAAATTAGTCTATTTGTCTGATATAAGCACAGTCACCCAGCTGTCTTCTGGTTACCATCTGCATGAAATATCTTTTTCCATCCTTTCACTTTCAGCGTGCGCGTGTCCTTAAATGCAAAGTGAGTCTCATAGAGAGAATCTAGTTTAATCTTGTTTCTATCATACATTCAGCCACTCTATGTCTTTTGATTGTAGGGATTAACCATTTATATTTAAATAAATTGTTGATAAGAAAGAACTTAACTATTGTCATTCTGTTAACTGTTTTGTCTGTTTTGTAGCTTTCTTATGCCTCTTCTCTTGCTATCTTCCTTTGTGTTTCATTGATATTTTTTGTAGTGGCATCATTTAATTCCTTTATCATTTTTTTTTGTGTATCTTATATAGGTATTTTCTCTGGGGTTACCATAGGGCTTACACAAAATGCCTCATAGTTATAGCAATCTATTGTAAACTAGTAAGCTGGTAACAATTTAACTTCAATTATATACTCTACACTTTTACTCTCCTCCATACTTTGTTATGAATGTCATAAATTACATGTTTTGTATTGTGCATATTAACATATTTTTATAGTTTTTTTATACTTTTAACTTCTTTAGTTATGTAAGACAGGAACTTTAGCACTAAGCACTGAGATTAGTGCATAGTTATATATATTCTTGTCCAAACTTTAATCAGCTGAAAAGTTAATTTAAATATTTAAAGGATATTGATTTACACGGGGGGAGGAACTCTTGGCTATCAATCAGACTCTTGGGAAACTAATGTGTGTAACACCCTGCATGTGTTCTTTCCAAGTGCAGTATCCCCATTCCTCCAATGCTAGCTGCTCAGCCGACTCTGCCCTGACTGTCAGGAGCAGGCAGGGCAGGGTGGGAGAGCAAGGGGCCCCACATGGGCACACGCCATCCCCTGCTCTGAGTTTCATGAGGGAGAAAGTGCATGAACAAGAAAATGTGCAAAAATAATAAAAAAAAAGAGAGGGAGGATGAGCAGGGAGAAGAAAGAGAGGAAGGAAGAAAGGAAGGAAGGAAGGAAGGAGGAAGGAAGGAAGGAAGGAAGGAAGGAAGGAAGGAAGGAAGGAAGGAAGGAAGGAAAAGAGAAAAACAAAAATAAGAAAAGAAAGGAGGGAAGAACAGTCACAAGATAAGTAAAAATATCTCTCAAAAAAGATAAAAGAGTCAGTTTGAATGGTGCTATGTACAGAATCAAATTGGAACAAATATGAATGGACCTTCCTCTGACTGTGGAACAGTCTGGTACATGCCCCTGAAGTCCCCTTGAAGCAGCCCACCCGGTTTTTTGCAGGTGCCACATCCAGAATTTGAAGGAGAACCATGATCTGAAATCAGTCTTTCTTTGCTCTGAGTTTTACATGCTCTTATTTTTTCCTGATGAATAATTTGTAATAGATACTTTTTGAAATTTACCAAAAGTTTAAAAAAACTTCTGAGCTAAAAATAATCCGGATTCTGACTTGTCAGAGGTAAGTCATCTACAGATTGGCCTAAAGGCAGGATTAACAGAAATGATAGGCCCTCTTCCAGCTGAATGGTCTCCTCTCCTTGGAGACTGACATTTTAGTAAAGTTTTACATAATTGGCTTTGTTTTGTCCTGTACATTTTTGATTCATATTTAATTAATTATCTCCTCTGTGATTCCACATTATTTTGCTTTTGTGTTTTCATTTCATTCAATAAATATTTCTTGCCTTCCTGTTCTGTACCAGGAACTAAGTCAGTGATGAAGTAGTGAACTGTAGACCGGGCAGCAATTTGGCAGGACAGAATTCCTTGAATTAGCAAGTGTGCCAAGTGCCATACAGACAGGGACAGTGAGAGGGATGTTCCCTGCTACTGAGCGTGTTCCGTGATGGTGAGTTTTATAATTATATGTGGGCATGCCTGTCTTTACTAGGGGATTATATACTTCTCAAGAGCACAAAAACATCTTTTGTTTGTAAACTCACACCCTCCTTGTCATCTCCTCACAATACAATTCTTATTGCTCAGTAAATACTTGTTGATTTAAACTTGGAATATAGGGGACTTGGCTTTAGAAAATGCTCTAGTTCCAGCTTTACTGCTAATGAGCTTTCCTCTTGGAGAAGTTCCTCTAACTTGCTAAGTTTTAATGACTCCATTTGTAAAATTAAGGACATGGACTAAAGAGTCTATGAAAGCACATTGGGTGGTTGCTGCAAGCCAGGCAGGGCTGACCAGTGATGTTCTGTCAACGGCTTTAGGTTTAATCACAGTGGCTCCAAAATGACTATAGAAATATAGATGCAATATATTATTATAAACATTTAGGTTTATTATCATTTTGAACACATAGAAAGGTGGTTAAACACCATGGCATGGTAAAATTTTTGGCATGTTTTCTCAATTGGACATTCTTTCAACAAGAGCTCGACAAATAGGGAGGCAGTAGGACTCAGTGGTTAGAAGCATAGCCTCTAAGTCAGACCATCATACCCCTCCCACCTCTGCCACTTACTCAGAGGCTGAGACCAGCACCTTCTCCCCTCCTTAAATAGCTCTTCACAGTGCTCACCTAAGGGCTCAGGGCATTTTAATTGCTCCACACATACTTGAAGTCTGATGAAATTTCTCCCTTGTTTGAAACATTTAAAAAATATTTTTGCCTAATGTGATAAAATTTTGTACAATGTTTATGCACTCCTTTTCTCCTAGTCATAATGGATGAGGCATGAGCTCTAAAATTAGACTTCTGAGTTTACATATCCTCTCCGTGTCTCAGTTTTTCTTCTACACATGAGGTGGATAAAGTTCCTACCTCATAGAATCGATGCCAGAATAACATGAGTAAATTTCTGCAAAGTACTTAGTACAGTGTCTGGCACCAATAATGCACAACAAGCTTTATCTATTATCCTCTTCATCATCATTCCCATCATTAGGACCCTTCACACTCCAAGCATGAACTCTAGGGGCTGACATTAAAAAATTCTGCCATGCCTATATACGGACAGTCAGTGAAGGTCAACTGATTTCTACTGAGTGCCAGAATTCCATCCATATTGGTCCTAAACTTATCTTCCTAACTCCTGTTTTTGAGCAGGTCATTCTCCCCCTGAGCCAGGTGCTAAATAACATCGTCACTAGCAGCATATTTATCATTTGCTGGGTACTTACAATGTATCCTAAGCTTAAGTACTTCATTTGATCCTAATAACCCTGAGACGCCAATTTCAGATAAAGATATTGGCTTAAAAAGATTCTATAATTTCCCATGGTCATAGCATTGGTAAGAAGTGAAACCAGGAATAAAATCAAGGTTCATACAACACTAGAGCCTGTGCATGAAAACCTGTGCAAACCAACTTCCGTCACCATATATTTGGTCCCCTTCACCCGCTGTGAGTGGTGGGCACACAATGCAATATACAGAGCATGTATCTTAGAAATGTGCACTTGAAACCTACGTAATCTTGTTAAGCAATGTCACTCCAATAAATTTAATAAAAATAAATATTCTAACTATTAAAAAGAACTGTACAAAATAGCACCTCATTTTTATGTTAGACTTTGGTTTTTGAAAATACTATTATATCCTTGATTTCTCTTAATCCTTGAAATAGCCCCAAATAGTAGGCAGGCCAGGGGGACAGCTAAAGACCATGGTTGTAAAATAATGTGACTAGGGTGAGACAGCTGATAAGTAACATTGTTGGAACCAGAAAGCAAAGTTCAGTGTTCAGTCTAAAATCTTTCCATTATTCCATCCTGTGTTGTCACAGAGCACTTTTTTTTCTGAGGGTGAACACATAAAATCTTGTCACTCCCTTTGCCATTAAAAAAAAAGAAAAGGGTAAAAGATGAGGAACATTTAGAGAACCTAGAGTTTAAGGTTTTAAGCTTAATTTTTGCAAAATAATTTGCATTTTTCTTCTCTGTTTCTATTTATGACCCTAAGGAAAAGATTAACCAAGATTTTCAGAGATCTGAAAGAAGTGTCTTCCTAAACTTGAATGTCTGAAATAAAAATAAAGTTTTTGCCTTAGTTATATTTTTTCATAGTGGTCCAGGAGCACCTGTAGTTTCTTGCAGCCATGAGAAAGGGGTTCAAGTTTACACAAATCCATCTCTTCTGGCTGTAGAACAGCTTTAATCATAGCAGCTATGGTTCCATTTACTGATTATCTGCTATGAATGTGCCAAGAAATACACAGAATGGAGCTCATTCTCTGAACAGCCCTGAAAGTCAAATGTTATTGTATTATTCCCACTTCTAGATGAAAAAAAATTGAGGTTTAGAGAAGTTAAGTAACTGCTCAAGGTCATACAGGTATTAAATGGCAAAGTCATGATTCAAATCCAGGTCAGTCCGATTCCCAAATCTGATGTCTCCTACTCTACCAGGTTGCTTTCCTCAAAAGAAAAAAAAAAAAGGGGTGAATCAAAGAATCAAAGGGATGAGTCTTCTACCTTTGGCTGATATAAGTGTTTTAAATGTTAAACTCTGAGTCAAGCTGTGGGGCTTTGGGAAAACAACTCAAACTCTAATTATATAAAACCTATGTTGGTAAGAAGTCCAAACACAAATGAGTTATCAGCTACTTTGCGTGGAGTTCTCCGCCACCTGACAGTGAATATTCATTTAGGCCTGCTGGGCTAACTGAAATGTGGTATTGTACACCCAAATGCCAAAGTGCCTGCTGTGCGACCTTTCAAGCAAATCTTCTTTATTTTAGATTCCACTCACAAGCCAACAAAGCAGACATGATAAGCAAATTATCTGTGGGCTGGGTTCTGCAGAACTGATGTTGGTCCCAAGACACCCTGCTTAGAGCCTAGGCACTGACCCTGATAATACATTGGGGAAATTCACCTTGTGCAAATTTATTAACGTGCAGTAAACAATCTAATCTTTCTTCTTGAAAGGTCATTTATTTCATTCTTGGAATATGTTCTTCTGGCGAAATTTGTGCAGCAAGAATGTACATCACTTTGTAAGCAATGCCCTAAATAATCATCAGTTAATAAAGTATAAAATCAATTTTCTGATATTTCTCCTTCCTTCCTCCTTTTACAATTTCCCTATGAAGACAACATTGCTGCCCTCCTCATAGAGGTAATGAGTAGCCAGTCTGAAGGGCAATGGGGGAACTTACTGCCTGCTTGCATCCAATCTTCTAGGTGGTCTTGTTCAATTAGGCCCATCAGAAACAGCACCTCGTTCCACCTGAAGCATATTACTAGTCAATACGGTGACTGTGCCAGGGCAGGCAGGCCTCCTTTCAGCTCCAGAAAGCACCCCACCATTCAAGACAGAGATCAATCTCCTCCAAGGTAGAAAAGAAAGTGAATTAAGGGCAATAAAACAAATCCTTCAAGAAAGGAGCATCCCACAGGAAACCCCAATTGTAGTTCTTCAGTGCAGGCTCTTGATGAGACTCAATGTGAGTAGCTCAGTGGACATTTTGCACCTGTGAACATCACAGACAGGTACCATTTGCATTACAGCCCACTTAGACATCCCCCTGGCGTTCCCTCTCACCTGCCTTTTGACTGTTTGCATGCATGATCCCCGTTTCCTACAAGGAATTCTACAAGGATAAATGGAAAGGACTAATATTCCTTTGGCATCTGGGTCCAAGGAAAGGTCTTTTGAAAACTGCACAAAGTGTTTCTGAAAATTAAATTGTGCTGTTAAGCATCTGTATTCCAAATGGTTCCCCAACTAGTAAAACACAATCATTTTTGACTTAAATTAGGCTCTGATTAAAGTGTATTCTCTTATAATCTAGGGCTGCGTCAACCTTTAGGTTTGGTCCACAACTGAATTGGCATTTAGTTGACAGTTTCTTCCTTGTGACATTGCTGATTTCTGCTATATCCTCCTACTGGTCCAGAAAGGAGCTGGCCTCTTTCCCAAAGTAATCTAAAGTAGTCACTTCTGGTTCCTAATAACTTTGGCAGTTAATGTGTACAATTAAGTTACAGGAAAGTAAAAGCTATTTAGACTTTTTTTCTTAAAGCCAAACTCTTGAATGCAGAATAAGGAAACCCACGTAAGTACAACATTCACAATAAAATAGATTTTTCTTTCAACAGAAATCATATCACCATTATCTTAACATTAAAATCTGTAATGCTGAGCTTTATATTTCAATTATCTGATCCTCATAATGTCACATGCACTGGGAATTGCCTTATTCTAAGCATATGGGGTTTTAGACAACTCCGTTAAAGCTTAAAAGTGCATGAGGATATTATAATTATAGATACAATGACACTTTTAAGAATGGTGGGGTTCAGAGGAATGGAGCTGTGAGCATGTATGTATTAGGGGTGGGGGTGAAGGCAGAGAAGTAGGTAATATCCAGATGTATCTGCTACCAACTATAGGATCTTCCTAGATTCACGATACTCCACATGTCCTGCAGGTTGGCATATCCCCACAAAGCCCAAATATTAAACAGAGTTTCACAGAGTAACAGACTCTGGGGCCTTCAGTTAACCAATAATTAAATAATAAATTACTCTCACAGCCTTCCTTAAAATTAAGCCAATCTTATGTTTCAGTCTCCTGGAGTCTTACACAAAGTCAAGATAGAGGAAAACTCTGGTTGTTGAAATCCTGAAATGTTTGGCTTGCATGCAAACAATACTCATACGTTCCCAGGATAAACCCTAGCACTTTTAAGGCCTGACTTGCGTTAGTGACTATACAAATATGGAGGTCTGCGAGGACGCTCCTTTGCACTCTGCTCGTCTTCCATGTGGCTTGCTTGTCATTCTTACTGGTAGACGCAGAGATGTTAAATTACCAGAGAGAAATGCCACATGATAGAGTTTTCTTGGTTTCCACCAGCTTTCAAGAGAACTGTGGCCTGTTGATATTTTTAGTTCTCAAAGGCAGCCAAATATTGAAATAGTTGAAATCTATTTGTCCACATCTTTAAGAACAAAATATAGGAAACAATTAGGGGTGGGGAATTTTATTCATTCACTAAATAAGCATTATTTCATGCCTACTATAACCCAGCACCGGACCTGATATTCAGTTTACAGCAATGTATAAGCAAGATGCCATCCCTGCCCTGGGGTTGATTTTAGACTAATGGTGGAGACCTTGAACAAATAACTAGACATAAAATTATTCAATTACAATTTTGACAATGGTGATAAAGGAAAAGCTTAGAAACTATGAGAATATTTCAGAGAGAGTTTAGGGGCAGCTTTCCTGAGGAAGTGACATTAGACTGAGAGAGCTGGTATATATGAAAGTAAAATCTGTTCCATTCTTGATCAACTTGGCGAATAAAACCAAAACGTGCTCAATTAATTTACAATCTAAAATTTTTATAGCTACACACACACGCACAAATGTCTTCTAAAATGCAAGTAGCTAAAATTTACAGTCCCCCAAAATGTATGTTTTCTTATTATTTAAAAACTGGTGCCAGCCTTATATTTTGACTAAAGTCTTTTGATACCAAAAAAAAAAAAAAAAAGAAAGAAAAAAGGCAAAAAAGAAAGAGAGGGAAAATGGAAGGGAGGTAAATGTGGACAACAATTTTAACACAGCTTCAAAACTAGCACAAAGAACTTTATACCATTATTACATTGCACTGGGTAGCAAAGTTGTGCTACATAGGATGAAATTTAAACACAAAAACATATCTCTTATTTTGATAATTACCGAAATTCTTGTTGAGTAAAAGGATAGCACTACTGATAGATATCTAAGGAATTTGGGACTAAACATCCATGTTGAATGACCCTTCTGAAGCATTATGAGTATTAAACCAATATAATATTTAGTTTTTAAAAACCAATTCAAACCATTTAAACTTGGAGTTTGAATGCCATTTTGAACTGCCTGCATCGCTCATTATATGACTTTTGACCTGCAGAGTACCTGAAAGATCAAAAGGGAGAAATGAAGTTAAAGCTGAGCTCTACCATCTTAACAGCTGTGGTTTCTCAGGCCACTTAACTCTCTGCCTCAGTCATCTCATCTTAGAATTGTTTCAAGTATTAAATGAGGTGATGCTTGTAATGCACTTAGCACCCTGCCTATCTGGTACATTGCCAGGGGTTAATTTTTAGGGTTCTTTGTGGTGAAGGTGGCAATAAAGGAGCAGGAGGAAGAAGGAAGAGGATAACAAAACTACGAAGAAGCCTATTGCATTTAATGACTCTGAGCCCTGAAAAGATTAGTAACCCCACCAATATAATTAAAAATAAAATTTTACTTTTTTAAAAAACATCCTCACCCAAGGATATGTTGATTTTATTTTATTTATTTATTTATTTTAAAGATTTTATTTATTTATTTTTAGACAGAAGGGAAGGGAGAGCGAAAGAGAGGAAGAGAAACATCATTGTGTGGTTGCCTGTCACATGGCCCCCACTGGTGACCTGGCCTGCAACCCAGGCATGTGCCCTGACTGGGAATCAAACTGGTGGCCCTTTGGTTCGCAGCCTGCGCTCAATCCCCTGAGCTACACCAGCCAGGGCCCCCATATTTTTTTTAAGATTTTATTTATTTATTTTGAGAGATAGGTGAAGGGAGGGAAGAGAGGTAGAGAAATATCAATGCACAGGAGAAACAACAATTGGTTGCCTCTCGCATGTCCCCAACCAGGCACCTGGCCCACAACCCAGGCTCGTACCCTGACTGGGAATCGAACCAACGACCCTTTGGTTCACAGGTGGGAGCTCAGTCCGCTGAGCTATACCATCCAGGGCTATTCATTGATTTTAGAGAAAGAGGAAGGGGGAGAGAGAGAGAAACGTTGATATGAGAGAGAAACATCGATTGGTTGCCTTCCATAACTGCACTGACCCAGGACCGAACTCACAACCTAGATATGTACCCTGACAGGGAATTGAACCTGCAGCCTTTTGGTCCATGGGACAAAGCTCTAACTAACTGAGCCACATGCCCAGGAAAAACACTTACTTCTTTAGTTAATATTTTTCATATTTATGCTGCAATTAAAGGGCTTCTTTGTAGAGGGTTTTTTCTGATAGCAAAGGTAATATGTTTACAAATAGGGCCTTTTATCAATTTTTGGTGCCTGTGCTTTGATAGTTCTCTAAGCACATTCCTAGCCTGCCTACCTGGTAATTCAACATTACACAACATAAAGATTGGAAGGCAGTAAAAATTAAGATCAAGAAAGGTGATTTCTCTGATGAAAGCCTGTAGTGATTGGAAGATGGCTGTTACAGCCTCTTCATGAAGAACTATTTGATTTCTTTAGCTCCACCTCCATCTGTTTCCAAGTCTTCTACTGCAAGTCCAGTGTCTTTTGTGCTTGATTCAATTCTGTTCCTTTCAAACCATTTTCAACCCTTGCCTAACCTCATGCCTGCCTGTCATGCCACTAAAGAATGCTGATCCAGGCAGCGACCAGCAACTCGTAAAATTTGCTCCCTTTCTTAAACTCAGTTTGCCTTTATAGATTCCTCTTACCAAGACCACTGAGCCCCATGACAGTCATTTGGATCATCTTCCTCTCCTGGCTTCTGATTTTTCTTTACCCATTCTCTTGGCTCTCATAAGGCCCCTCCCACTGGTGGGCCATCATCTCTAGTGCTAAGCCCTGAGTCAGCAACCACATTAAATAACCAACATGGCTCGTCAAGAGCCAAGTCTGGGATGGCAGCCAGTCTTTCCACCCTGAAGCAAGCCTATGGCTATGCAGCTTTTCTGGGTTCAAGAGACGCAGAGCATGGATGACTGTAACCAGGGGGAGAAGGAGAAAAGCTCGATGAACTTGCTGCAGGAGGTGTAACTGAGTATCCATGAATTGATTGTTACTGCCATTATCCTCACACTTCTCAATTCCCAAACTCAATCCAAAGGAAAACAAGCATTCTCATTCTCTCTCTCTCTCCCCATCCCTCCACACACATACTCACTCACATATACATATTTGCATGTAATATATATATTGCATTACACATTTTTTGATCTTAATAAAAACAACCATATGTGAGATTTCATTGTAATTAACATGATCATCTCTAACATTCTTTATCATGATAATTTTCTTTCACTTTTATTCTATTGTTTTAAGTGTGCACATTTTATGTGAACATAGGCAAGTATACTAAACTCTATAAGCTTTAGTTTTCTTATGTATAAAACCGGGCTTTATAGTGGCATCTGCCCCCAAAAGATGCTGAATGACAATGCTTGTGAAATGCCTGGCCTATTTATTAACGCAGCTAATAAAAGGGAGCCCAGGATTCATACCCATGTGGTCTGACCTCAGAGCAGAGACCATGGTTAGCTCACTATAGTGAACACTTGATAAAAGCTGGTGATCGCACCCAGGTTGGTGTGGCTCAGTGGACTGAGTGCTAGACTGTGAAGCAAAAGGTTGCTGGTTCGATTCCAAGTCAGGGTATATGACTGGATTGCAGGCCAGGTTCCCAGTAGGGGGCACACAAAAGGCAACCAGACAGTGATGTTTCCCTCTCTTTCTCCCTCCCTTCCCCTCTCTCTAAAAATAAATAAATAAAATCTTTTTTTTAAAAAAGTTGGTGATTGTTACTACTATCATTGTAACTATTGAACTCATTGCAGAAAAAATTCAAAATTCAGATAAACAAAGAGAAAACATTACTCACAATCCCTTTCTTATAGATAACAATTCTAATATTTTGGTACTACTATAACAGCCTTATTCTACATATTTTTCCAAAAGAATATTATACTATGCTTACTGTTTAAAATCTATTTTTATGATTACTATATTTTTGACATTTTTATATCAACAAATATCATTTTCAGTAAATTATATAGAGTGAAACAAAATTGGTGTGAGTGACTAGGTGATTTGATATCTTTGACCAGGTTCTCATATCTCTGATAATGGTCTTAAAACCCATATTTCTTCTATTGCCTAAGCCTTACTAATAGCCTCTGAGGTTTATGGGCAAGTTCCCACTTCACTGACTCACAAAAAGACTCACTTGACAGAAGCCGCAGCATACACAAGACCTCAGAAAAAGAAGGGATTTTCTCTCCATCACACAAATATTAAGGAAGAAACAGTACTTCATAAAATGTCATTACAACACAGCGACCATGGGTTTCACTAAAATCTAGCAATTTAGCAGCATCTAGTGCAAAACCCATATCAGAGCTCCTCAGGATAGAAGACAAATAAGTAAATAGAAGAGAAGTAAGTTTTATCCAGATACTTGGAAATATGAAAATATAAAGTCAAAAGAACAATTGACTAGATTCCTAGGTCCACTGAAGTACTGAAACACTCAGCATGCATCGTAGTACCAAAATTTAAATCAGAGAAATATTTATTCATTCTTACATGAATCATTTTTTAAAAACACAGTTTGAGCCAGGTATCAAATTTGCATAAGTCAAAGGCTCCATCCACATGAATCTTATGTCCCCACCTTGGATCAGCTGGCCAGGAAGGCTGGCCTCTCTGACACGCCCTTTGTCTGCATCACCGATTCGGTTTATCAGTCCGAGCCTTATTTCCTTGATAATTCCCAATCTGAGAAAGCAACCCAATCATTCTCCTCTGGGGATTTTTAGATACAATTGATTCAAACACTTGGTTTAGTATTTTGCAACTTATTTTTTTCCTGGAATATGAAAAAAAAAGAGAAGTTCCCAATAAATGGATTTTCTAGCTAGTTTAAAATTTCCCTGGTGACACTATTTGAAGTCTTGAACAATTTTGTGCATAGTTTCCTTATATACAAAGTATTAATAACACATACTTTGAAGTGCTTATGTGAGAATTAAATATAAACTTATATATTACAGCTTTCACAGTCCCCATATATTATAGTAGTTGTTTTATTAGTTAATAATTGATGTGAATTTTCTCAAATCATTCATTACAAATATCTATTATTGTAATGGACTAGGTTACAATGTTGTCTACACAGACTATACTGGCTTAATTTCCTTTATGTTAAATATCCAAAAGTAGCTATAACATCTTGAGCACACATCTTCACATATTACCGTGGGTTTTAGCATTTCTTTTCCCCTCTATATCATTGCAGCCGTTCAGTGGTTACTAAATCCCCCAGATTTCTCTCCCATATGTCAACCCATCTATGGGAGGGAGGATTATAGGCCGATCAATCAGGGGTGTCCAACCTTTTGGCATCTCTGAAAGAAAATGAGTTGTCTTGGGCCACACATTAAATACACAAACACTAATGAAAACCGATGAGCAAAAAAAAAAAAAAAAGGTTTTAAGTAAATTTATGATTCTGTGTTGGGCTGCATACAGCCCGTGGGCCATGGATTGGACACCCCAGAATATGATAGAATGTGTTGCAACCATGTTAAAAGCAAGAGTGATAGCATGAAAGAAAGCATTGATGTGCCAGCCACTGTTAGAACTATCATTTCATTAAACCGTCAGCATAAAGTTTTGAAGTGGACCTTGTTCCTTGTTTCCATTTTATAGTTTAAGCTGAGACCTAGAAAGGTTAATTACTCATGATTTTTTATCCTTTATAATAGACGCAGTTGAGGTTCCATAAATGAATGTTGCTATTTGTTCTTCTGTCTTTTCAGTTTCAAGAAAATCCTGGGGCAAAGTACTTTAAAAGATGATCTCTCCTGCTTTCAGCTGACCGCACATGTCCTATGCCATCATCTCTGCTGCCTCCATTTGATGCAATGACACACAGTTTTTCCAATTTAAGAGTGAGTCTGGACTCTAGTGTAATGTCTTTTGCTCAGTCCTATCAAGATCGCCCCTTAGAGAGTAGAGCGGAGCTCTGAATTCTGGAGTTCCAGCATCTCCCCCAAGGAGAAGGCCTCATTAAGACAATCTCCTTTAGAGAAGAGTCTTATGTTTACCAATATGGTATTGCTGGTATATATGCTTCTCAGAGCAAAGATGACAAGCTAAATTTTATCAGCATGTGAATAGTTTAGCTTTTGCTCTCCAGAGAATGAAGTACAGAGGAATAATTATGGGGAATTTAATTTTTTCAGTTATCAGTAAATCTCCTAGCCATACATTCTTCTAAGAGCCACGCTGGTTACTTAGAGATTAGTGTGTGTGTGCATAGGGACTAGTCTGTCTGCTGAGCTACTTGAACCCAATTACAGAGAGCCCCCCAGTAAGCACAACCAGAATTATAGTCACAGAGAGAAAGTTAAGAAAATAATGAGGTATTTCTCCGGAGAGTCTGGTTTATTTGCTGATTGGTAGTAACAAAAAAAGGCACTATCAGAGAATGCAGGCATGCTAGCAGTGTTTCTCAGCCAATAATTAAAAAATTGCTTTTAACACAAAATCCCACCTCTTGCCTTCATCTCCCAGAGTTCCATTGTTCACACTGCTGCAGGGGAGAAACAGTCTTCTACGGGACAGACACGTAAAGCCTAGGTCTGTATGCACTCCATATTTGTTTTAAATCCAAGATCCTCTGGGGAAATAAGTGGATTGCTAGATAAATGTTTGTGGCTTTTCCATACCTCAGCAACATTTGTTTTGTGGTCATTAGGCATCATTACTCAAACCAGGATGTAGGAGATATTGATAGAAAGGAGAGGAAAAAGGAAATAAACACTTACCTAGAGCCTACTGTGAATCAGGCCACATGCCAGAAGACACGCACATGTATCTCTAGAAAATCGGGTATAACAATCCATTTTACCAGCCAAGACACAGACTCAGAGACATTAGATAAAATCACAAGAACACTCAGCTACTGTATAATGGACAGGGACTTGAACAGGTACCCTTCACTCTGATATCTGCTACTCTTCCCATTTCTTCCAGGAAAACAAAATTACTGGCTATAAGGCAACTTTTGGGTAATTGGCAGATATGAGGAGATAGGTGGAAGTCTGAAAGATGCAGCAGAAAAAAAGTGTGTGGTAGTTTCAAAGGGACCATTCTTGGAATGAGGTGTAAATCATCACAGCTGCTTGAGGGAGACGGGAGTCAGAGAAGGCTTGGGAAGAGAAGCCATGAGATCTGCATGATTGAAGGAAAGCTGGCTGGAGTAACAGTGCATCCTGGCCAGATGAATAGATAAAAGAAGAGCATCTTCAATGAGCAAACATTTTTCAGCAGGCCAGGAGGGCTAAGGGAAATCCAGCAACTGCTAAGCCAGGTCTCCAACTTCAAGGAGTACACAGCTGGTGAGGAGGGTACACAATGGCGTTCAGGCTTCGAAGGGGGGTCTTCGCTGCATTGCACAGCAGCTGTGGATCATTACCTAGCTTCTCTGAGTTTCAGTCTTCTCATCATAAATCAGATATCACAATAACATTCTTGAATACTTGTTAGCTCTTGAGTTATATATTAAAGCTTGGTTGTATCCCGGGTGCCTAATATAGGATGATAATGGTGGTGGTGGTTTTGGAATACAAATGACTGTTAGTCTAATAAGAGAGAAAAATGGTGAGGTAGGAGAGGTAATAAACTGAAATAAATAAGCATGTATCTTTTTCATTGGCATTCAGACACTGTATTTAGTCAAGTGGACCTCAACCCTATCTGCACATAAGAATGAGAAAACTTGTAAAAACTGTAACAAATGTGTATTCTGCACCCACCTCTCCAGATATTGGGATTTGATTATTCTGGGGAGATACCCAGGCATCTGGGTTTTTTTTTTTTTAAGTGGGTTTAAAAAATTCTTTAGTAAGTCTTAAATGCAAAAGAGATTGTTAAGAATCACTGCCTAGCAGGCCAACTCCACCCAAAGGTGCCTCTACCTCAAGGTTTCTGAGCTCTAGCTGAACTCACTCGCTAGAAGTAAGGGAGGAAACAAAAAGCCATTTCCATATGGCCTTGAGCTTTTCCTTTGGGCAGCGGTAGTGGAGTATCAATCAGGCAGAGTTTGGAGTCACACAGCCTGAGAATCTCTGTGCTCCTTTTCAATGATGGCTAGTGATTGCCTCATAAACCTGTTCGGATCCACTAGAGTAAAGCACCATATCAGAGCAGCAATTTTTTACAAATAACATGCCATGATTTTGAAAGAAGAGATACTTTAGTGAAGGAGATGTGACATTTGGAGTCCAAAGATCCAGACTCACATTTAGTCATTCAGTTATTTAGTTCACTTCCACTCTACCAAATGCTAACCCATACCCACGTCCATTCTCAATCTTCCCATCAGCACCCCTGGGCCAGAGGCCAGGTGCCCCATGATGGACTGTCTGTCTGTTCTGTTATTTGAGGCAAACAAAGCAAACTGCCAATTCTGGAGGCAGTATCCTGAGCATCACTAATGATCAAACTCCTAATCTCAATCAGGGAAGAGTGCAAATTCTATCTGCTTGCTCCTCCGATTTTACCACAGCCAGATGGGATGTCCATCTCACTGAGAAATTAGCAATCATATAGCATAGGTGTGATCTAGGGACCCTGTTGGAAGGACCTGTGTATGGTTGAAGCTGGACATACCCTTTAACAACTGTTATTTATTGCTACTCTTTTAGAGAATAGGAATGTTAGATTTTTAAGAATTCGTGAAACAGAGGCAGAGTGGTGGGTAGAGAAAATACTAAAGGGACTGTCTTTTCAGTACCTGTTAGCTGAAATGGTCAATGGCACATTAATCATTTAGTCCAAGGTGAAGCCTTTCACATCCTTCTTAGGGTAAATAATATTTACTTGTTAAACTTACAATAAAGACTATGAATATGAAGAAAAGAAATGTGAAATTGTATATAAAGCACTTAGTACAATGCATGACCTCAAACCACAGATATTATCATTAGTTTATAGTTGCTTTTAAGCAACTAAAGATCTTACTTTTTAAAAGATTTTATTTATTTATTTATTTATGTTTTTAAAAAGATTTTTAAAATTTATTTTTAGAGAGGGGAAGGGAGGGAGAAAGAGAGGGAGAGAAACATCAGTGTGCGGTTGCCTCTCATACGTGCCCCCCACTGGAGACCCGGGCTTGCAACCCAGGCATGTGCCCCAGACTGGGAATCAAACTTGTGACCCTTTGGTTTGCAGGCCAGTACTCAACTCACTGAGCCACACCAGCCAGGGCCTAAAGATCTTACTTTTAAAACTTTACTCACATGCAGCCTCAGAGAAAAGAAAAAATTTGGAAGCACCAATACTAAACATTTTCACTTGGTTTCAAACCGTAAAATGGGACAGGGCACCATTACTAACAATGCCACATGTTGATAGCAAAGCCACACGTAATGTGGAACCTTGGTCCATCCGGTGCATTAGAATTTCTCGTTCAAATAGGACTTAATGTTTCTGCTCCATTCTTGCTAACACACGCAGCATGCCAGGCACTAGTGTGAATGTAATGTCCTGCCCTGTAACATCTTTTAGTCACATTGAAAGAGTTAGATTTAACAAGCAATAATGAAAAGACAGTGCAACAAAACAATAAGAAAGGTGACTGGAAAGTAATGTGGAAGCTCAGGTAGACAGGAACAAACTGCCTGGAGAACAGAAAGCTTTGCAGAGACAGTTACTCGTTTGAGGTTTTGAAGGATTACTAGGAGTTCACCAGGAAGAGAAGAAAGGGTTGGGACAAAATCTTAGGATGAAGAAATGTTTATCACATTTAATTCTTGCCCAGAGCCAATATGGAAAGGAGGTTTAAAGCTTAATTACACTTATTACAAAATTTTAATGTTTCCAATCTTAGGAAAAGCCCTGGGTTGTGCTCTGGGAGCTGCTTTCTTTGGAACCAGATGAGTGACCTCACCTGTTACTTCCTGTTTGAGCACATGGTTGTTAAATATCTCCTCTGTCTGTCGGTAACTGTGTCAGTGGCTGGGATGTAGTCAAAGGAAAGAGAATGATACCCTGTCCTCCTGGAGCTTGAAATCAGTGGTGAGGAAGCACCAGAGTGTTTTGAGGAGCAGTACAAGGTATTGAGAGTATTCAATGGGTGAAAACCTGAAAATGCTTTTATATCTAACTTCCTGTGTCTCAAACAATTAGAAATGGTAATTAATATTTATGTAATTCCTAGGATGACTGGTATAGGTTATAACACTTTGGAAACTATAAAAATGTATAAAAATATAAGTTGGGGGTAATGTCACTTTTTTTGTTTACCTGATTAAATTTATATAAAACAGTCAATAATTTAGATTTTTTCCTCAATATAGGCAGATATTTATCAATAGCAAACTATGTCTTGATATATCATTCTATCTTCATGAAGTATTTAGCACCACATATTTACATCATTTGTGGGAAATGGGTATAATGATAAGGCTTAGTGTCATCTAGTTATCACCTTTTACGGAAAAAAAAATGTAATTGCCACCTGCTACACAATATTCCCACCCTCATGGACAGTGAGGAAAGAATTCAAAGATCCCTACTTTCTTCTGAAGAGTGAAGCTCATCAAAGTTTTCTCCATTAGAGCCAGAGAAAAGTGGAAATATAAACTACAAGAACAAAGCCAACCTAGGAAACAGCACTGACATGGAGGCTAGCTGGAAGCCCCTTTGGAGACAGAGACTGTATAACAGGGCAACAGATGCTGCAGCCAGACTGAGCGCACCGCTGGCCTCCACTGCTTACTACCTGTGTGGCCCTGGATGCTACATAAATTGTCTGTACTCATCTATGCTCAGCCCTAAAACCGGAATGATAATAGTACCTACTTTGAAAGCTTTTCAAAAGATGTGATGAGTTCACATAGGCAAAGCTTTTAGAGCAGTGCCCAGTAAGTTCTATGTACTCTTGACATATTACCTATCATTTTCACTCTTGTCATGATTACTCCTAAACCCACACCTCTCCTAGTGGAGGGCAACTAGGAGAGTGAAACTGCCTAAGAGCTCTTATATTTCTTTCTGGTTGGAGATGGCAGAATGCTGAATGAAGCGCAATCAGACTGACAACCTTATCCTTTCCACTTATTAAAGGGAACGGGTTCATCCATTTCAAACTTTCTTCTACCTAAAAAATAAAATCTTCTTCTAATGTAATCCTAGTGCCAAGTCCTCCCCAGCCAGTCCCAGCGATTCCTGCTCACCTGAGGCTGCCAGCCTGAAGAACATCTGGACCTGGGACTCAGGTGAGCAAAATTCTAGGGCTAAAAATGACTGGCTGGCTGAAAGGCAATATCACATTTTTCATTTCCATTCATCATTTCTTCTACTTCCTGGATGATTAGGATGGGGATGCTGCCTTTTGTTTGGATTATAGAGCATATTTAGATTTCATATATTTGGAGATGTGATATTCTAATCTTGCAAATTTGATAAAAATCAAAGGAAAGGAAAAGGACTCAGGCCCCCTCACATAACCTTTCAATACTTTGCAAAGCAGTCATAATGCTGTGTGTGTGTGTGTGTGTGTGTGTGTGTGTGTGTGTGTGTGTGTGTGTGTGAGAACCCTAAGCAGAGCTCACTTTGGCTGAAGTGTCCAAATGCATTAGAAAGTGCTTTGAAGGAGGTGCTGCAAATGCAATCTCATGCAATTAAGGAAAAGAAATGTTGGCCAGATCATTTGTTTCCCTATAGATTATCTTTCCAAATGTGGACCAGTAGGAAAAGTTTTCATGCTGACCTTGGAAAATTACTGCAGCAAATTGTGTGTGAAACATGGATTTAGAAATTTTGAAATCAGTATACTTGGAGAAGGTGAAAGTTACATTTTGGAATAAAGAACTAGTTTTACACGTGAGTGAATATTAAGTCTTAACAAAGCACTCTTCAAGACTGATTGTTATAAATGTTGTGACATTTAAGCTTTTTAGGCCATCGAACCTATTTCTATGCTCTTAAACTATTAATCATTTTCTATCCTCGTAGCTTTTTTGGAGTAGGCCACAGGATTGTAATAAAGTCTTCTTTAAAGATATTTGGACTGACCATGCTTGTGTAATGCCCCAGGAGAGAGAGTCACAGGAACACTCTTATCTCTTAGAGTGAGAATCACATGTTGAAAGTGAAGATGTCACAATCTGTATCTCTGTTGTTTTTTTCTCCTTAGGTTCCATAGTCCTGGTATTTTGCGATAAGAGGCTCACCCACCAAGCTAGCAAAGACAGATTACCTGCTGGCTTCACGATATAGAGCAAGAGCTGGCAAACTGCCACTCGTGGGCCAAATCCTGCTCACCTCCTGTTTTTGCAAATAAAGATTTATTGGAACATAGCCATGCTATTTGTTTGTTTGTTTGTTTATTGTCAGTGACTACTTCTGTCCTACAACTGCAGAGTTAAACAGTTGAATCAGAGACATTCTGGCCTACAAAGTAAAAAATACTTACTATCTGAAACTTTATAGAAAAAGTTTGTTGACCTTTGCTGGTACAGAGGAAAAAGCAATGGGTTAAGTAGTAGGTAAGAAAATGACATTTCTGAAGATGCTATTTATTTATTACTGCAATCATTGGAAATCTATAGTTTTTCCTTTTTATAAATAAAAACATGTTTCCTATATAATTTTTCAGCTTGCTATATTGTTTCTGAAACTAAACATCAAGGTGAATTCCAATATTTCTTCCTTCAAGGTTTTCTGGTCAGTAATGTCTTGTTCTGAAAACCCTTCTTTAATACCTGCAAATGAACCTGACCACTTCTATAGCTTACATTTATTCCTGTATCAAAGTGTATTTCAGTTTTTATTTATGTGAATGCACCTCCCCCAACCTGTAAGCTCCTCCAAATTAAATGGTATCTTAATCATCTTTGTATCTTGTCTCCTACTGGCTGGTGCTCCGTGAATGTTTGTTGAAGTTAGCTGAAAATGATAAGGTGATAAACAGAAGTCTTGAGAAATTAACTTGTTCAAGGTCACACAAACAGTACATGGTGGAGCTGGGATTCAAACCCAGAAATGAAAACAAGTCAGGTGCCTTTTCATTTATTTTACTAAATCTATTCAGGAGACTGGAGTTTCCATTTTGGTTCTACTATTGATAATATAAATTCTCATGTCTTTATCTGTAAAATAAGGTTGCTGTGCTACGAGAGATCTCTCAAGACCTCTTCTCTAACGTTCACTGTGCTCTAAGATAGTCATTTCATTGAGTCATCACAGAGACTACCGAAAGCAACAATGATAGCAAATGGCTATGTCATGGTTTCTACCAGGGCTAAGAAGACCACTTAAAGTCATCTAACGGAAACACCCTCTCAGAGAAGGGGCCAAGCACCTCCCTCATAGTTGGCTGTTAGTCATTTTGAATGACGTTGAGGCCCCACCTGGCTATGCCTGGGCAGAGCTGCGTGGTCACTGGTGACAGAGCTTCTTAAGAAAGACGTTCACTGGGGAGAGAGTGGAGGGGAGTGGATTGGATGACCTCTTAGATACGTTCCAGTCTTGAGAATATTAAGATATGTAACTCGTTTTTACTGATATTCTGTCATGTCCACAAAGTAGCATACATTTGGAATGGTTAACGGGGCACGCCGCTGCTGAACAGTCCTACTTGTACTTTACATTACGCCAACAGCTTCCTCCCAGGTACTTCTGTCTGTTGGTGTTTGGTTTACCCCCCCAGAGGAATAATAAACCAACTAAATCAATGGGAAGCAGTATGTGAAAGGTATTTTCGATTGGCTAACACCCATTGTTTACCTTCTCCTTTGACTATCTTTACAACAGATTCTAGAAAAGGTAAACATTTGTATTTCTAGCCTTTCTTTACAGAAATGGTGGCTATATCATTGAATTCTCACCAATGAGCTGAAAGCAGACATCTGGGTGGGGCGAAAGGGAAATCTGCAGAAGCTTCTGTGGCTGTGACAAACAGGATGGCTGTTATCGGTGCCTTCGGGGCCCCATTTCCCCATTCTGCATGGAAGCAGTGCATGATGCCGAAAGACGCAGAGGCCAGCTTATGACAATGAGAGGAAGGCAAAGTTTTCAAAGATGTCCACTGTGATGTAGTGACAGCCTACCTCCCTGATGAACTTGAGATGGGAGAAACATAACCCCTTATTGCCTGTCACTGTTAGGGACATTGCTGTCTGCAGCCCGATCATTCCTCTCTGATACAGATTGTATGGGGTTTATGACGCTTCGGAGTCACAAACACCTGGGTTTGAAACCCCATTCTGACTCTGTGTGACCTGCATATCTCTCTAAGATGCAATATCTTCATTTGAAGAAAATAGAAATAACAGTACCACTCAAAGACTTGTTGTGTAGATCAAAGCAGATAGCAAAGGTGAAAGCATTCTGGAAATTGTGTGACATATAGTATATGCTCAACAAATATCACATTGTCATGATTGTTGTTATTAGTTGCAGTGTTTGATCATTTGCCAAACACTGCAACTAATAATACATAAAAAGGTAAATACATAAAAAGGTAAATAATTCAATATGTTTTCTTTTTTAGTAAAATAAGGCCATTAGTATGGACCTTAAGCTAATGTGACTGATATCCTCGTAAAAGAGGCAGATTTAGACACAGAGACGGACACACACAGGGATGCTGTCATGTAAAGTGAAAGACAGAGACCGTAGTTGTGTATCTACCAAGTGATGCAGAGTGCCAGCGAATCACCAGAAGCTTGAGAGAAATACGGGATAGATTCTCCCCCACAGCCCTTGCTTGGAAAGAAGCAACCCTGCAGACAGCTTGATCTTGGACTTCTAGTCTCCAGAACTGTGAAATAATAAATTACTGCTGCTTAAGCCACCTGGTTTGTTAGAGTTTGTTATAGCAGCCCTAGAAAATTAATATATGTAAAAAAAAAAAAAAGAGCACTTCTTGGAAAAAAATCTTGATTATATTATCTCCTCGTTTACTTCTCCAGGTTGTCCAATCCAAGTTCCTATAACCATTCCTCATGTAGTATAAGCTAAATGCAAACGCATACTGTAAGTCTCAAGTTACTAATACATAAGCAGGATCATCACCTTATTAATAAAACCAGAATCGGGATGTTGCAGACAGAATATAGATGGATCAGGAAACAGTGTCCAAGGTGATGGTGTATAAAACAGGATGGATTGTAGGTCCCCTTCTTTTTTATTTGAAATTTAATGTCCAAATAAAGTTCTGGATATGTAATATTCAGGGGCCTTTACTTTCCATAAAACATTTTTAAATAAGAATTTTAAAAGGTGCCATTTCTTTTATATTTTATTTTCATCCTTTGGAAAAATTCTCTGACTATTCAGCTTTTATTAGAAAAAGAAACTTCACTGCTGAAAAGCTGCCATAAGAAATATAAAAATGGATATTTATACTGTGAGTGATGCCCTTTCAGATGCAGGACTCTTGGGCAGTGAACTACCTGCACCATCGTGCATGGCAGCTCCAGTGTGGTCCCCTCTATAGTGATTGTGGGCATAGGCATCTTCCATAGGTAGTTAACCCGGTCTTATCTTCCTGAATTCTGAGACTTAACTAACAAAAGGCCCTAGTATGTAATTGCTGTAGAGGAAGGGATTCATATTAACAAATGTATTTAATGGGGGAACATTTGACAGAGATTCCCCCAACCATTTAATTGATTTGGGAGCTATACACAGTATCTTCTCATTTAGTTAACTAGGTATGATTTTCCTAGTCAGTTTATCACAATAGGTATAGCAGGTAGTTGCTTTATTAAAGTAACTTTGAATTCTATGATGCTTTATTGAGAAAAATATGACCACGATAGATAGATCTTTGAGTATCCAGGCTTTAAAAAAAAAAAGCAGGCTGAAATAACTAGGGTTTTGCTCCCCAATAGCTTTTCAACCTAAAGAAGTTCATGATGTGTCCTAGAGGGCTTCAGACACCTCTTGAAATTACATGCAGAATGTCTGTGTGCATTTTTCCGGGGATGGCCTCCATAGCGTTCATCAAATGTGTAAGGGGTGTGTGTCACAGAATAGGTTAGAAGCCACTGCTCTACAAGGCAGAACCTAGATGCCTTACTCACTCAGGTGCATGTGGAAGAGTGCAGCAAGGGGGACCACTTGAGAGCTCGCCCCTGACCACAGACGCTCCTTCAGCCAACCTCCACACGGAGACGGAGAGGTCCTCCACTCAGGCCCTTGTCGATCTGGGGCTCCTAACCCTCCAAGGAGATCGGAGAGGAAGGAACAAGTTGATGCATGCAGAACACCTAACACAGAGTCCAGCATGCAGCAAGCAGTCAGGAAATGCTCCCTGGATTACGCCCCCAGTTTGGCGGATCCCTAAGGAACACGGCTCTGTGTTTAACCAGTCACACACAATACATGGACTGCAGCTGTAGCCTCTCACTCAGTTCTGTTTCAGACTTAGCAAAACCTGATTGAACAAAATGGTATTTATAAATTACTGAATCATTTTTTCTTTATTTGGTGTTCTAGATACTAATGAATGTGTTCCTAGTTCCATCCCACCTCCTTCTCGGTACAAAAAGTTGCGGGAAAGTCAAGCTTTGGCTCAAGCCTATCAACATCTATTAAAAACTTTCATTTTTTTAAGCCCTAGAGATTTCATTATTGTGTTTATTAGAAATACATATTTGAGGGCTCTGTACACCCCAATATACATGGTTCTTTTTGGAGGACACCAGGGAACACCTCTCTGCTTCCAGGTCCAGGAAAAATTATGTTTCTCCAGGAAAAAAAAGTTGGTCTCAAATCTTAGAATATTATTGTTACAATATTATTGTGAATACAACCATTATCATATTTTTTCTTTTCCACTGGCTACTAAAAGACCAAGAGTCGAGTTTTTAATTTACTTTTAGCAAATATAGAGGACTGGGGGCGTAATCCAGGGAGCATTTCCTGCTTCCCTCCTTCTATGTCCAGCCAAAGTTCCCAAAAACAGTTCCTTTCTCCATACTGCCACCTCACCTCACACTTGCTTCTCAGCTTACTCCAGACTGGTTTCCGCCACTTGCTTTAAGGCTATGGAAGATTTCCATGGTGTCTAAGTTCAATGGAGAGTTTTAGGATTTATGAAGCAATACAATTTGAAAGCCTTAAGTGATATCTCACACTTCAAATACCCCATGGAATATACTGTTACATATAATTTCATAAACAACATCCTCTATTTAGACCCATATTACATCATATTTTTGCTTATAGCTCTTAATTTCACTTGTATTTTACTGACTGTAATATATCAGATTTATAATTTAAATTCTTCTTGAATAAGAAGGGTATACACACAAATATATATAAATACACATATAATATATGAAAATAAATAAATAATACATGGAATTCATCTACCGTGGCAAAATAACTGACCTCTCTAAACTTTATTTCTTTTAAACTTAAAAAATTTTAATGGTATATACTTCACAGGATTGTAATATATATAACATTTGATTTATTGATATGTTTTAAGTGAGAGTTTGGAGCAGAGTGGGTACTCATCAGTATGTGTATCTTTATTGGCCTCCTAAAGAACTTGCAATTTTAATAAATTAGTAGTCAGCAGAAATATTAATTTGCCAGTAATCCTAGGAAAGTGGTGATTCTGATTCTTGGCATGAGGTGAAGACTTAAAAGGCTCTTGCCTCAGCAGATTCGGGTTGAAACTAATTAGAACAGGCTGTTACAATGGGAGAGGAACGGAATGGACACAGTGTGCTCCATGTATAAATTCCTACAGTAATTAAAATATAGTCATAGTTCTCAATAATGACAGTTCTTGGGCAGGGAGATTTTCGGGATGAAATATTAGGATTGCTGAATTCAGATGAAAGTTTATCAAACAAATTGCTTGAGGCAGATAGTATGCATCTTCATGCCTAAGTTCCACAACGCCTTCATGTAAACATTCCGTTTGGAAAGGTACGTTGATTCATAGAATCTTTTTAAGCAAACGAGGTAATGCAGTCTGAGAAAGCTGGAGGTAAGGACTCCACCAAACTAAAGGAAGACCTTCCCCAGCTCTGGTGTGAAGTGCATGTTTTCCTTCCACTCGTTTAAAAAGCACTAAAAGAGAAGTCCTTGATTTCAAGGACAGCTCTGCCATCCTCTAGCTTAGGGACCTTGAAAAAAGACAGAGTTTCCTAGTTTACTAATAAGCATAATAATATACACACCTCGTGGGGTAGTAGTAAAGATTAAATGAGGTAATAGATATTAAGCACTTGGCAAAATGTGTGTCAATTGTACTCAAGTGACTCTATGCATAAAAGGGGAAAATGATAGAAAAATAAACCACATAGTGAAACTAAGTGAAATAATGAAGCTGTTTGGTAATTTGGTAATGTATCAACTTTGCTAGACTGAACTACATTTTCCAGAATTCCATTTCCTGTAGGTTTCCTGTCAGAGTGAACCGCAGGCAGTTTCCTGCGGGAGGCTGTGGGTGCCAGAGCCCTTTCAGAAGACAGATCTGCTGGCTCACCTCATTGGCATAGGCAGCCGCTAGACCAAGGCATTCAAATTTTTAATGTCTTAAAATAACTTTGCGGTAATAGTATTTCAGATATTCCCTGAAATGCTAGAAAGGGGTAATATTCCACCTGGCAACTATTCATGAAAACATACTGTGTGGAACTTTATGAAAGAGAAAGGCAAAGGATTTATAAAAATGCATATTGTAGATTCTCAAAAAAAGCATATAATTTCAGGGATGCCTAAAAAGAAAATACAGAAGTTTTACTCCTTTCTCCTATATCCTGGATCCTACCCTCTTCCTTACAATACACATTATCCCTCCTTCTCACTTCGGAATATTCAAGTTCTCCCATTATACTAGACACTTCTCATGGGCTTTTAAATGCACTCAAATCTCCATCCCACCTTTAAAAACAATTCTTTTCCCAGCTACCATTATGCTTCCCTCCTTCTATGTCCAGCCAAAGTTCCCAAAAACAGTTCCTTTCTCCATACTGCCACCTCACCTCACACTTGCTTCTCAGCTTACTCCAGACTGGTTTCCGTCACTTGCTTTAAGGCTATGGAAGATTTCCATGGTGTCTAAGTTCAATGGAGAGTTTTAGGATTTATGAAGCAATACAATTTGAAAGCCTTAAGTGATATCTCACACTTCAAATACCCCAAACTGAGCTCACGTGTTTCTCCCTAGACCTGGCTTTCCCCCAGCATTTCTTCCCTCAGTGGACAGCACAGATAGTTCCCCAGCTGCACAAGCCAGAAAGCTGAGGGCGGGGGGAAGAAAGAAATCTGTTGTTTGCACTTCTAGGCCCAGACAATGGTTTCTAGTCAAAATTAAAGGCCTCCTCTGCTACGGACCATACTCCTACTCCTTTCTCTCCAGACCATGGGATTCCTTTTGTTCCAAATTATTCTCCATACAGCAGCTATAGTTTTATGAAACACAGTCTGCTTAATAATGGTTAAGTGGCAATCATTACTCTTTGAATAAAATCTCAAACCCTGAACGTTGCCCTCAGGTTTGGGCATGATGTGTATCTGTCTTTGTCTTTCTCCTCTCTTGGCTCACTGGTTCCGCTGCTCTGGCCATGTGCCTTCCACCTCCGAATGTTTACAGAGGCTGATTCCTCTGTTTGAACAGCCTTTATCCATAACTCTGTCCCTCTGTTTACCCAACCCACTCCCATGATCCTTTAGCTCTTACATGTAACCTCCCTGACAGGTCAGTCTTGACGGATTAAGATCTGCTAGCACTCATCACACTTCTCTTTTGTAGTGCTTATCACAAGGGTAGCCACTTAGATTCTCAGCTAGAACTTTCAGGGGGACAGCCAGTGGCTGCATCCAGTTGGCTCCCTACTATATTCCTAGCATCTAGCATAATGTAAGTTTTCAATACATTTTTGAATTAATGAAAGTTCTGATTCAATCATTATTCCTCAATAAAGTATTTAAATATAAATAGCTTTCTCTTTAATATCTGAGTACAATAGTGAATGCCAAATAAACTCAATGTATAAAAGATGTATCAACGTGGAAGATTTTAGTAGCCAAGTCTTTGCATCAAAATTAAGTACCCAGTGCATTATAGGCATATTATACTACTTATCATCATTTAATCAATTACATTGCTTTAGTAAATTAAAACTCAAAATCATACTTGACTGCATACTAGGCTCCTTTTCTCCTATATTTATCTTTATATGCCTATTTTTTGAGAAGGAAATGTACTTTTTTTTTTCAAAACATTTTCTTCCTGGCCAAATAACTTGTTTTCAGGATGAAAAAAGATGCTGTATCAAGAAAGATTTCTCATTAAAGTGAACAAACTCTAGAAAATCGCTCTCACTGACACTTTAGAAGTGCTGTATTTAGAAGTCTAGGAGTAGAGAATTGAGTCCCAGACCTTGGGACCAACTGTCAGGCCCCAGATCTACCAGGTCCTGTCACGTCACCCACCCCTGCAGCCCGGAGTCAGGCCTGGGAGCCAGCAGCCCCCGCCCTCAGCTGGAAAGGTCTGGATCCTCTGAAAAGTTCTCCCACCTACTTCACTGAAGCTGATTATACCATTAGGCTTACTATATCTTTGATTCAAATGGGGCTTTGCCTTCTTTTTCTCCTTTTAACAAATAATTTGGGGGCATCTATTGTATAACAAGCACAAATTCTGTCTTGTGCTGGGTGATGTTGTATGGAAATGAGTGGTGTAATATTGTGATTTAGAAGAAATAAATGATATTTGATCATTCAGATGACCAAAGTATACTGCTCAGATATATCAGGTCTTCAGCCACAGTTCTGGCCCACAGTTCCCAAACACCTTAAAATTTCCAAAGTTATGAGAGCAACAGTGGTGTCTCTTGCGATTTTTATAAGGTGACTTTGGGACCCCAACCAAGGACAGGGGCTGGTTGAAAACAGGAAATCTCAGTTCCACTTCAATTTCCAGGGAAGGGAGAGAGACTTAAGTTTGAATCAATTGCCAAAGGCCATTGACTTACTTATGATTATATAACAAAGACTCCATAAAAACCCCAAGCAACAGCTCGCATTGGTCCCTCCTGGAGAGCTTCTGCATTGGGATACTACAATGCTTCCACATGCTGCTGTGTAGGCCCAAACTCCATGTGGACAGAAGCTATTTCATCTGGGACCTCCCTCTATGTATCTCTTCAACTGGCATTTGATTTGTAACCTGTAATATCTTTCATAATAAATCAGTAATCTAGTGAGTAAACACGGTTTCTTGAGTTTCGTGAGTCATTCTAGCAACATAATTAAGCCCAAGGAGGAGGTCATGGGGACTCTATTCATAGCCAATCAATCAGAGATACTGGTAACAATGTGGACTCGTGACTGGTATCTGAAGCACAGAGTAGTCTTGCGGGATTTGACACCTCCACCCATGGAATTTGACTTTATCTCCATGTCAGAATTGAGTTGAATTCTGGGACCCTGCTGGTATCCAAGAATTGCTTGGTGATGTGTAGAGAGAACCCTCTACACCCCAAATCATATACATTGGAAACTGGCTCTCAGAATACCAATTTAAGTGATAAATACATAGGCTCTGATTTAGTTCATAATCCATAGGGTCCCCTGGCAAAAAGAATGATATAAGATGATACAAAGTGAAGGGGAGGAATGAGAAGTATGTGAATAATTACGGTAATAACATGAAAAAACAAGACATCCAATTTAATATAGTAACAACAAAGACCCACTACGTGGGAGTATCTGTTGTCTTCTTTTCATCTAGCCATCATTTTCCCAGTGATTATTAGTAAGAAAAATATTTCTTAAGACAAATGAAAACTCCAATTGAAAATCAGGTTTTAGAAAAAATCAAGGCATTAAACAAAACACTGCAGATCTTTTCCCAAACTTCTTCATGTACAGGAGTATTATTTTATGATGTTAACAGTTGGCCGTGCCAAAGAAGTCAGATCAGATAACAAATGAAATAAAAAGATCTGAATATTACTAGTATAGTATTAGCAAAGCCAGTTGCTTATATTTGCATGGTGCTTTCCAATCTACAAAGAACCATTGCAGATATCATTTCATTGTTCATTCAGCAGGTATTCAACATTTCATCTATCAATTAAACACACATCCACACAAACTTTCTACAGAGATCTCCTTTGCAGTGGCCTTGATAAAAGCTGACTGTGGGATTTTATTAAATTCAATCCCCATTAAGACTTGGCATTGTTAAAGCACTATCAGGTGATGCTGAGCTCAGTAAGGGTGCCTGTTCTTATACCTTCTGTCTTCATCAAACAGCAAGCCCCAGTTTTCCTTTCTGGGAGATGGAACTGGTAATAAGCCTCTCTTTTCATCGGTACATGAAACCAATTTTTATGCCTTCATTTCCTCTTTGTGTGCAAGATACTAGGTAGATGAAAACGAGTCCCTGGTTTCAACTTTAACACCTCTAAAATTAAGCCCTGGGAAGCCTGTGAAAACTCTGAAGTGGCAACTTCTCTCTAGGCTTTTAGGAAAAGTAACTCTACCAAACTTCCAGGAGCAAGGACTTTGCTATTATCACGCTGCCGCAAATTAATGGCTGTTAGGACACAAGTGAGGAGATGAGACACAGCGTCAGCAGGCAATCCATCCCTGCTCTGGCAAACAGGACACACTCAGTTTCACAACTGGATGATTGACATTTAATATTATTATTAAGATACATACACAAAAATTGCCACTTACTTGGCACCTACTATATACCAAACAACTGACTGTGTCCTTACTATATAGCAGGTCATTTAACCCTAAGAACCACCCACAATATGTGTACTATTATTCCCTAAATCTCATTTCTATATACATAATTTGAAACTGAATATCAGATAAATCAAGTGACATATTCAAGGCCACATAGCTGGAAGATAGCAGAGCCAGGATTTGAACCCAGGTCATTTCTTTTACATTGTTCTTTCTACTTTGTAACTTCCATGACAGAGACAGAGACAGACCAAGTGGGATTTTATGGGGAGACATGGATAGGTGAGTATATATGATAAAAAGCAGAAGGACTAAAATTTAAACTCAGGTGTGTCTGACTCTTAACTGTGGAAATTCTGTCCACTGCCAACAAAATGATCCCTTTTTTCATACAACAACATGCTTCCCTCGTGTGAATAAACCTTTAAAATTATTGTTTTGAGCATTATTATTTTCCAAAATTAGTTTTAGCTACATACATATTCTAAAATAATACTAAAATGGAGAAGGAAATGAATATGTATTGCTCTAATCTGTTTACCCTGTCACGGTACCACATTGCTTAGTAAATCTCCATGATGCAGACTCAAGGAGTAGATCTCTGCTAAGTGTGTTACCACTTTTAGTCTACTACAGGATCATTCAGGAATCTGTTGACTTCAATTTTATGACAGGTGCTCTGAAGATCTGAAAAAGGTAATATATTTCCAGACAAACTTATTAGTAGTGGTAGCAAAGGTTCTGCTGCCTGAAAAGTATTATCTCTATCAGGGGTGTCCAACCTTTTGGCAACTCTGGGCCACACTGGAAGAAGAGGAGTTGTTTTGGGCCACACTTTAAACATACTGTGACATGTAATCACACAGAAAAAATCCATAATGTTTTAAGTAAATTTACGATGTTGTGTTCGGCTGTATTCATAACCATCTTGGGCTGCATGTGGCCCATAGGACACAGGTGGGACACCCCTGGTAGGGCATCTGGGATTTATTTTTTAAAATGAAAGTCCAATGACTTCTGGAAAGTATATGGAACTAAGAAAAACCAAGAAGTCACTAAGCACCCTTACAAACAACTCTTCTTAGTGATAATAAAAGTATGCTTATTATACTTTTGCCTTCTAATCTAATTTCTCTAGGCTTCCTTAAGGTTGAATGAGGAATAAAATGATATCCTTTCTCCTTAGGGCTGTTACGGCTTCCTATGGCTCCCCACACTAATCAAGACAATAAAACCTACTCTGCTTCCTTCATATTAAACAGTTGACTTTAAATCTGTGGACTTGGTTCATCAAATTTTGGTAATTTATATTTTACAGGAAATTTTCTACTACATTTGATGAGCTAATGCTTAATACTAAGGAAAAATAATTGGGGTTTCTAAGCTCATATTCAATTAAAACATAATTGGTAACTAAGAAATATAATCCATTCAAATTTCTAAATACATAATTTTCCATCACCTGAAACTCACTAATGGGATGAAATCAATGCTTCCGGTCAACAGGTGAGCTTTCAACAGGAGGGAAGAAAATTTATTAAGAAAAAGTGAGATGATGGAGGAAAAAAATGCCTTATAAATCAAATTATCTCAATATATTAAGGGACACCAACTCTTTTTTTTTTAGGTTTTATTTATTTATTTTTAGAGAGAGGGGAAAAGAGGGAGGAAGAGATGGAGAGAAACATCAATGTGTGTTTGCCTCTTATGTGCCCCCAACTGGGGACCTGGCTGCAGCCCAGGAATGTGCCCTGACTGGAAATAGAACCAGAAACCCTTTGATTCCCAGGCCAGCACTCAATCCACTGAGCCACACCAGCCAGGGCTGAGAGACCAGTTCTTAAGAATAAGATGTGACTAAAAATGTCCATACTTCAAGGCAATTTACAGATTCAACACAATCCCTATTAAAGTACCAAAGACAAATTTCACAGATATAGAACAAACATTTCAAAAATTTATATGGAAACATAAATTGCTGAATAGCCACAGCAATTTTGAGAAAAAAGAGCAAAGTAGGAGGGATCACAATACCTGATATCAAACTACATTACACAGCCACAATAATCAGAACAGTCTGGTACTGGCATAAGAATAGATACATAGATCAATGGAACAGAATAGAGAGTACAGAAACAAACCCAAGTCTCTATGGTCAATTAATATTTGACAAAGGGGGAAGAAACACAAAATGGAGTAAAAATAGCCTTTTCAACAAATGGTGTTGGGAGATCTGGACAGCTACATGCAAAAAAATGAAACTTGACCACCAACTTGCACCATATACAAAGATAAACTCAAGATGGAAAAAAGACTTAAATATAAGTCATGACACCATAAAAGTCCTAGAGGAGAATATAGGTAGGGAAATCTCAGATATTCCACGCAGCAGTATTTTCACAGATATGCCTCCTAGAGCAAGGGAAATAAAGGAAAGAATAAACAAATGGGACTTCATCAAATTAAAAAGCTTCTGAACAGCTAAAGAAAACATCAGCAAAATGAAAAGGGAATGAACCGTATGAAAAAATGCATTTGCCAATGTTACCTCAGACAAGGGTTTGATCTCCAAAATATATACAGAACTCATATACCTCCACTCCAGGAAGACAAACAACCCAATTAAAAAATGGGCAAAGGGAACTTCCGGCCAAGATGGAGGCATAGGTAGACACACTGTGCCTACTCACACAACCAAAAGAAGGACAACAACAATTTAAAACAAAAAATGACCAGAACTTAGAGAAAATCGAACTGTATGGAAGTCCCACAACCAAGGACTTAAAGAAGACACATTCATCCAGACCGGTAGGAGGGGCGGAGATGGGCAGCGGACAGAGAGGGCTCGCGGCAGGCAGTGGCTGGTGCACCCCACGAGACTGCAGCTGGCTGAGCAGGTGGTCCCACATTCACTTGCAGATAAAAGAACAGCTGGGGAGTGAAACAAACTGAGCAACTCAGGGCTCCATCACAGGGAAACAAAGCCTCAAACCACCGATTGAAAACACCTGTGAGGCTGAGGCGGCTGGAGGAACTCCCAGCCTCACAGGAGAGTTCATTGTAGAGACCCACAGGGTCCTAGAACATACACAAGCCCACCCACCAGGGAATCAGCACAGAAGGGCCCGCTTTGCTTGTGGGTAGCACAGGAAGTGACAGAAAGCAGGCAGAGAGCAGAGCAAGTGCCATTGTTCCCTCTCAGACCCCTTCCCCACATACAATGTCACAATGCAGCAATGTGGGTTACCCCGCCCTGATGAACACCTAAGGCTCTGCACTGTATACGTAACAGGCATACTGAGAAACAAAAATGGCCCAAATGAAAGAACAGACCAAAGCTCCAGAAAAAAATACAACTAAGCCACGAAGAGATAGCCAACCTATCAGACGCACAGTTCAAAACACTGGTAATCAGTATGCTCACAGAATTAGTTGAATTTGGTCACAAATTAGATGAAAAAATGAAGGCTATGCTAAGTGAAATAAAGGAAAATGTACAGGGAACCAATAGTGATGGGAAGGAAACTCAGACTCATATCAATGGTATGGACCAGAAGGAAGAAAGAAACATTCATCCAGAAAAGAATGGAGAAATGAGAATTCAAAAAAATGAGGAGAGGCTTAGGAACCTCCGGGACATCTTTAAACATCCCAACATCTGAATTATAGGGGTACCAGAAGGAGAAGGGAAAGAGCAACCAATTGAAAACTTATTTGAAAAAATAATGGAGGAGAACTTCCCCAACCTGGCAGGGGAAATAGACTTCTAGAAAGTCCAGGAAGCTCAGAGAGTCCCAAAGAAGTTAGACCCAAAGAGGAACACACCAAGGCACATCATAATTACATTACCCAAGATTAAAAATAAGTAGAGAATCTTAGAAGTAGCAAGAGAAAAGGGGACAGTTATCTACAAAGGAGTTCCCATAAAACTGTCAGCTAATTTCTCAAAAGAGACCTTACAGGCAAGAAGAGATTGGAAAGAACTATTTAAAGTCATGAAAGGTAAAGACCTACATCCAAGATTACTCTATCCAGCAAAACTTTCATTTAGAATGGAAGGACAGATAAAGTGCTTCTCAGATAAGGTCAAGTTCAAGGAGTTCATCATCACCCAGCCTTTATTATATGAAATGTTAAAGGGATTTATCTAAGAAAAAGAAGATAAAAAAATATGAACAGTAAAATAACAGCAAACTCACTGTTGTTAAAAACCACACCTAAAACAAAAGCAAAAGCAAACTAAGCAAACAACTAGAACAGGAAAAGAACCGCAGAACCTCATGGAGATCACATGAGGGTTATCAACAGGGGAGTGGGAGGGGGAGAGAGGGGGAAAAGGAATAAGTAGCATAAATGGCAGGTAGAAAATAGACAGGGGGAGGTTAAGAATAGTATAGGAAATGTAGAATCTGAAGAACTTATATGTATGACCCATGGACACGAACTAAAGGGAGTAATGTAGGTGGGGGGTGCAGGGTGGAGGGGAATAAAGTGGGGGGGATGAGAAAACTGTAATAGCTTAATCAATAAAATATATTAAAAGAAGGAAAAAAGAAGTACAGATAAGTAGTTACAGAATAGCCATGGGGATGTAAAGTACAGTTATAGGAAATGGAGTAGCCAAAGAACCTATATACATGACCCATGGACATGAACAATGGTTTGGGGATCGCCTGAGGGAGTATGGGTGCTTGGTGGAGGGGGTAAAGAGAAAAAATTTGGGACAATGGTAATAGCATAATCAATAAAATATAATTTTAAAAAATGGGCAAAGGTCGTGAACAGACATTTCTCCAAGGAGGACATACAGGGGGCCCAGAGACATATGAAAAGATGCTCAGCATCACTAGCCATCAGAGAGATGCAAATTAAAACCACAATGAGATACCACCTCACACCAGTCAGAATGGCCATCATAAACAAATCAACAAACAATAAGTGCTGATGAGGTTGTGAAGAAAAAGGAATCCTAGTGCACTGTTGGTGGAAATGCATACTGGTTCAGCCGCTGTGAAAAACAGTATGTAATTTCCTCAGAAAACTAAATATGGAACTGCCTTTTGATCCAGCAATTCCACTGCTGGGATTTTACCCTAAGAATCCTGGAACACCAATTCAAAAGAATCTATGCACCCCGATGTTCATAGCAGCACAATTTACAATATCAAGTGTTGGAAGCAACCTAAGTGCCCATCAGTAAATGAGTGGATCAAAAAACTATGGTACATTTAGACAACGGAATTCTACACAGCAGAAAGGAAGAAGGAGCTCCTACACTTCATGACAGCATGGATGGAACAGGAGAGCATTATGCTAAGTGAAATGAGCCAGGCAGTGAAAGACAAATACCTTATGATTTCACCTATAAGTGGAACCTAATAAACAAAACAAACAAGCAACGAAAATATAACCAGAGACACTGAAAATAAGGAGAAATTGACAGTAACCAGAGGGTCAGGGAAAAGGAATAATGGGGAAAAAGAGGAAAGGTCATCAAGGAACATGTATAAAGGACACATGGACAAAGCCAAAGTGGAACAGGATTGAGGGTAGGAGGAGGGGATGGATGGGGTGGGGGGGAGTAGTGAGGGAAAATAGAGACATCTGTACTTGAACAACAATAAAAAAAGTTAAGAAAAGAATAAGATGTCATTATTTTTATAGAGGCTTTCAAAGTAAAGACTTTCAGTAATCAATGAAATGAATGCAAAATAAATATAGCCAAAACACAAAATTTTAAAATTAGTGTCAAGGGCCAAATTCATCACCTATACTTTTAAATGTCACTTAAATCTCACATCTTATAAATTCTTCCCCGACTTCTCAGAGTAATTAGTAGTCTGTGCCTCTGGAAATCTAAGTCAATATTGTACAATTGTCCATTATACCTCACAATCCATTTACAATAATTGTGACTTCTACTCTTACTCATGAAGAATTGGCCACTACAGAATGTACTATCTAAGCATAAATGTTGTAGTTAGAAAACCAGGAAAAAATATATAAACCAACTATTTTCAGTTATTTGGTGATAGATTTCTCTGTGTTCTCCAAGAAGAAAGGGAAATAAATGAGGTAATCTTGACAATTGCCCCAGTTTATTGCCTGGATGTAGTTTCTAGGAGACAGCAAGAAATACGGAACCCTAATGGAGCCCAGATTCTTCCATATGTTGAGAAGAAATAAACTGGAGTTTAGGGTGGCTGACACAGGTAGAATTTGCAGGCAGAATATGAAAGAGAGAGAAAATACACACTCCAGCAATCTAAAATGAATCTACCCTACTTCACCAATTCTGTGAGTGCATGATTTCCTAGGCTGCACAGGTTGAGGCTCCATGAAGCTGGGGAAAGGATCACTAGCAACCAATAGACTAAATAACTCCCACAGCTCATGCAGAGCTGGGAATATTTTATATTTCCACTAACTAGAGGAGAGAGAGCTCACACTATTTGGGCAGCAGGTCAAGAACTAAGAAGGATATTAATTTATCCTTAGTAATTGCAAAGATAGATCAACCCTAATTAACTAGATTTAGGGATGCCTTACTTAATAAAAGATTAAAAGCAAGCCTCAAAAGTACTAAACCGATTTCACGTAAGATAAGAGTTGTGCCAGAGAAAGTCCAATACTCTAAAAGAATGCAGCAATCCAAATAGCCAACAATATTAAGTACATAATATCTAGCATTCAAAAAATAATTCATGCAAAGGAGAAGAATAATATGACCCATAATCAGATTTAAAAAAATAATACAGAGACAGAAGTTATAAGATGATAAAATGAGCAGGTAGAACGTTTGAAAAGCTAGTGCAAAAATGTGCTCCATGTGCTTAAGAATATAGAAAAATGTGAACAGGGTGAGGATGGTGAGAAAAGAAGTAGAATATATGGAGATCAAAAATATATGACTGAAATGAAAATATACTGAACAAAGCAATCACAGATTTAGATGTTACTGAAGATGACAACTGTAAACTTGAACAAATAAGGATAAAAATTATTTTAAATAAAATATAGATTTAAAAAGACTGAAAAATAAACAGCATCATTTATATGTTGAATAATATCAAATATTTGAATGTTCAAATGGCACCCCCAAAAAGTGGGTCAGGAATGAAAAACTATTATATTTGAAGAAATAATGACCAATAATTTTCCAAATTTAACTATAAATCCCCAGATATAAAGAACTCAACAAACCCCACTCTGGCCACATGACTCAAGTGGATGGAGCATCGTTCCATGCACTGCAAGGTTGCCGGTTCTATTGCTGGCCAGGGCCAACCTAAGTCGTGGGTTAGATCCCCCATGGGGCACATATGAGAGACAACCAATTGATGTTACTCTCTCACAGCGATATTTCTCTCTCTTTCTCTCCCTATTTCTCTCTCCCTCCTTCTTCTCTCTCTAAAATTAATGGAAACATATCTTCAGATGAGGATTAAAAAATAAAAAAAACAAAAAAACTCAACAAACCCCAGGCAGAATGAACATAAAGAACCACACAAATTTACTTCATGATCAAAATCAATCCAGAAAACGACAGGAGAAAGGAAAAATGGAGGAAAGGACAGAGGGTAAAAATAGAAAGCAAATAGCAAGCCAGCAGATTTAAGCTCTAACATGATAATAATTACATCAAGTGTAAATAGTCTAAGCTCTTCAATTTAGAGGCAGAGATTGATGAATTGGGTAATAAATCCAACTATATGATATCTACAAGAAACTGAACTTAAATAATAAGATTTAGTATAAACTCCCAACACTGGAGATTCTTTAAAGACATGGGCTGTATCTAACTCAACTTGTATTTCTAGTGCCCAGTTCAGTACTAGAAGAATCTACTCAAAAAAATTTGTTGACAGAGTGTGGTTACATTTAAAACTTCTTATACCATAAGACATGTAAGGAAAATCCTAGGAAAGCCTTGGGGAAATAATTACTTTCTCCAAATTAATAGGTTCATAAAAATGAGTTTTATGACAACTATTTTAAAAAGATTGAGTTTTTATTTGAAGAAAACATTGTATGCTTTGCATTTGCTTTATGCTAATTTATCCACTTCACCTAAAAACTAAAACACTAAAATAATCTTCTAAGCCAGGTGTCAGCAAAATTTTTTGTGTAAGGGACTAGATGGTAAATACTTCAGGATTTGAGAGTCATATAGTCTCTGGCCAGCTGTGCCATGGTAGTGTGAAAGCAGACATAGACAGCAGTACCTGAATGGATGGCATGATTGCATCCCAGTAAAACCTTATTGATGAAAACCAGTGGTAGACCAGACTTGACCCATGTACTACAGTTCATTAAGCCCCGTTCTAAGCACAGGATGATTGTTCATAGTCTCTGTGGCTATGTATTATCTGTACCTTTAATTGTGCATTTATCGCTACTCTAAAAAGCTTAGGTTGGAGCCAGCAGTAAATGCACTGATCTCTTTATATATTTACACTGTATCTATTTTCTTGGTTCATCAAATAGAAAAGGCAAGATCTCATATACTGAGATCCTGAGTAATTTACTTTCTGTATGTAAGCTCTTCAGTGCTGTTTCATGCTTTCATTGCATTGTCACAGACCATGTAGGTAGTAACTTTGGAAACAACCCTAAACTGCAGAAGTGCCCAATGCCAGCATTGTCTCCTTCATTTTCAATGGGATCGAAGGCTTGTTCAGTTATATTCAGGACCAGTAATCCACATTGCAATAATTTGCTCAATCTACTTTTCCAAAATACCTTGTATTTGCCTTTTTCTCAGCATGTCATGACTTCCTTTCCCACTTTTTATAATTTTTCATCATATTATAATTACTACTAAGAAGAATGTGTTCTATGTTCACCTACTCCTTATAAACATTCTTCCAAAATAATGACTTGAGGTTTCAAGGTCAAGGCCAACTAAAAACCATGCACTGTATCAAAGAAATAATATGAATTCTAGTTAAGGCAATAATTCACTCCAGAAAATGGTGCAATTCATAAAGGAAAAGCATATATTCCCATCTAGACATTCCGATCTAAGGAAGAGATTAGTAATTCAAGATTTAGATTTGCCTCCATTTGTTAGTTGCCGTATAACCCTAGACAAGTTATTTAGCCTTTAAGACTCTGTTCCCTCATCCACTAAATGTGAAAACAACGTCAACCTCATTGGGAGTGATAGAAGATTAAATAAAATAATGCATGAAAAGCTTAGTAGAGAATTTCATAATGAAGCTTATTGTTGAGCATTCTATAAAAGTTTACTATTATTTTTATTTCATGTACCTGAAATACAGCAAGTATTCGATTAGTGAGAGAGAAAAAAATATACTGTATATAATCTATAATCAATTTACCAAATTAAAAAAAAAATCTCTGGAGGCCAGTATACTGCCTAATGACCATTAGTCATACAAACACTGTTCACTGAAATTGAAGTGAATTAAGTCTGTACATATGGTCACCTTTTTGCACACTATGATGGTTTTGTCTTGTCATTAAATCATTTATCACTCCCATTACCCAAGAGGGTGATTTGAAATATTCAACTTGATTCCCTCCCAAAATTATAATTTATACTATAATATGGCAGATGTTAAATACATAAACTTAGCTAAGTTTAGTTCAATATTCACACCTGTGAGTTTAGGTACTACTACTATTCCAACTTAGAAAAAGTAAAAAAAAAAAGTTCCAGAGAAGTTATCCTAGGCACAAGGCAGCAGAATTAGGTTGAACCTTAGGTTTTACTTTTTAAAATTAACTTTTTAAACAACCATATTATTGTTTCTGTTATACGAAGTACAAAGTTACTACACATTGACAATGACCTCAATGAAAAGGGGAGGACATTTTTCCTATTTCTCATGCCTCTAAAACATCTCATTTATTAGTTCTCATGACAACATTTTGAGGCAGATACGCTCACTGTATTTTTCATATAAGGAAACTGAAACTTAGGCAAAGTAACTTGTCTAATGTCAAACACTGCCTTTCTTCAGGGTATTAAACACACACACACACACAAAGAACAGCTTCATTTACTTCAATCATTTCATTGAAAGTTGGCCCCTGAGACAAGCTGGCTCTCTAGTCAATCAGGCACTTAGCCAAGGCAATGGAGAGCTTCATGCCAAAGACATGGCTGAGGCATTAGAAACATGCCTTTTCCAAATTCTACAGTGTCACATAATGAATGCTGAGTGGAACAGCTGTATGTAACCCTGCACTGCGAAATGAAATGAAACACGTGTTGCATGTTTACCACGTTCCAGGTACATGCAGGTACATTTTATCTTCACAACAATAAGTGAGACAAACTTTATCCTCTTGCCTTACTCATGAGAAAACTGAGACCCAGAGAAGCGATCTAATTTGCTCTAGGTCCTTCAGCTGGTAAACGATAGGTCCAGTTTTTAAATCTACGTTTTCATGAAAACACCATAAACAAAATTTCAAATGAATAATATAAATAAGTATGATAATATTGAAAAAAGAGGGTGTTTAACCTATTCTCTCAACAAGAGAATGTGAACTATTACCGGGAAGAGGAAACTCCTCCTCCCTGGAAAGAATGCACTCTTCTTATGCACGTTGCAGCTGCTAGATACGCACGATCCATTCGCTGACTCTATTCAATTACAGTTTCACAGATCTGAGCCGACTCTCACCTACATAAGAGTGACATGTGGTGGAGATGGAGATGCATTTTTTCCAACATTATTAGGTTCTTAGAACCTCTATGAAAACTTGTCATTCATTTTTTAATTACAATTTTTTAGAGCAACAGGGAAAGAGAGAGAGAAACATCGATTTGTTGTTTCACTTATTTGTGCATTCATTGTTTGATTCTTACATGGGCCCTGACCATGGATCAAACCCGCAATCTTGGTTTCTTTGATGTATCACGATGATGCTCTAACCAACAGAGCTACCCACCCAGGGATTGTGATTCGTTTGAAAGAGAAAAATAAGCTATGCAATTACAACTTTATAATTTACCCTCTAAGAGGAACCTCCCCACAACCTCCCCTCCCCATTGGAACTATAGGAAGCATCAAGGTAACAGTAGGAATTTGAGAGTCAGACAGACAGACAGGCAGACTTGGGTGAAAGTTCTGGCACACAAGTAGCTAATTAGGTCTTTTTGAAATCCCTTATCTACACAGAATTTGGGGGAGAATTGGGTGTGATAATGATAAAGTGTGGCACACAGCAGGGTCCACGAAAACAATTCCTTGTCCTTTGTAGCACTATGATAAACACATGGCAGGGTTCTTTTAAATTAGCATTAATAACACATGTATCTACTCCATAAGAGCATCAGTTTCTAGAAAGAGTTTCTGGAAAGCAGTGTCTGAATCTAAATCAAAGATTAGTTATCTTTATTATAGCTGCACTACACAAAGGGGGAATCCCCATAAACCAGAATTTATAAAAATTTGTTATTTTTTCTTACATGTTTAAACGTCAGTCTTCTTCAAAGTACTCTCCATTTGATGCAATACACCTATCAAGACTTTTTTCCACTGCTCAAAACGGTTTTTGAACTCATCAATTTTGATGACTTTTAGTGCTTCAGCCGTTTTTCATCTCACTTCTTCAACATCAGCAAAATGTTTCCCTTTGAGGACTTTTTTCATCCAGTGAAACACCAAAAAGTCATTTGGGGGGTGAGGTCAGGTGAATAGGGTGGGGCACAGAAGTCATGCTGTTTTTGGTCAAAAACTGCTGAACACTCAGCATGGTGTGGGCAGGTGCGCTCATAAACCATCCATCATGAAATGGGCAAATGTGTTGAAAGAGTCTTCAAAAAACATTCACTGAAGCTGAAAGCAGCCTCTCACAATGCCAGCTGGTACACTGTTCCAGATGGGTTCCTAGAACACTCACCTAGCAGAGAAAGCCTGTACTACAAGAGATCTTGCCCTCCAGAAGATAATTCCAGGGTCTTTTTTTTTTACTATATTCCTTACATTTTATTGATGACATTTTACAATCCATCCTTTCTTTAGCATTTTCCTTTTTTTAAACATTTTTTTATTGTTGTTCAAGTACAGTTGTCTCCAATTTTCCCCCACCACTCCTTCCCACCCCAGCCATCCTGGCAATTCCACTGCTGGTATCATACCATAAGAACCCTGAAACACCAATCCAAAAGAACCTATGCACCCCCATGTTCAGTTCAGCATAATTTACAATAGCCAAGTTCTGGAAGCAACCTAAGTGCCCATCAGTAAATGAGTGGATCAAAAAATGATGGTACATTTACACAATGGAATTCTATGCAGCAGAAAGAAAGAAGGAGCTCCTACCCTTTGCGATAGCATGGATGGAACTGGAGAGCATTATGCTAAGTGAAATAAGTGAGGTGGTAAAAGACAAATACCATATAATCTCACCTATAAGTGGAATCTAATCAACAAAACAAACAAGCAAGCAAGATAATTCCAGTTTTTAAAGGAATTATTGGTGAATTAAAATTACAGGCAGTAAACTCCTAGGCTAGAATGAAGGAACCAAAGCCCAAAGTAGAATATTGGACTTGGACTCCGACATAGCTGGTAAGTGCTAATGAATGTTGCTTTGATCATGTGTGTCGGCAGGTTTGGGACGAGAGTACCTTGGGTTAAGTTTTATGTAAGGCTGCTGATGGAGAAATGTACCCATTGCACACTCAATTCATCTTCATACTTTCTATCTTCACTGTTTTACAAATACATTTTGCCCCCTTATGTCTAAGGGACCAAAGTCAATGACTGTTTTAGATCTAAGGAGGTTAGTGAGCTGGGACTAATTAATTTCTACTGGTGTATTTCAACTCTTGGTTTACATCACTAAAAAGAAAAATGTCATGTTGCATTTTAAAATATGGTGCTATTTTATTAGTTGTAAATGAAAAATTCCTTCTAGACTATACACACACACATACACATACCTATGCATATATACATTTATGTATACATATATGTGTGTGTGTGTGTGTGTATATACATATATATATATATATGGAGAGACAAAGAGAATTTAAAATCTATTATACTAGCATATAAACCTTGCTTATTCCATTGGTGAAAATTGATATACTACTGAGTAAGATCAATTGATCAATTGATGATTTTTATCCCTATATTTCTTATAGTGAGCTCAACTGGTTATCTAATATAAAAGTCCTTATAAACTCTGTTAAAATTCTCTATTATTATATGGAAAATTTAAAAAAAAATTAAGTCTGTATTTTTCTGTCTTTTGGTTAGGTGGCGGATCTTTTAGATTTACCTTCAAGGGTTTTAAGATGTATTTTGTGTAAAATATAGTTACAGATAACATGCAAATGAAGACATAGCAAAAAAAGGGAAACTAATGTGTTATACTTAGATTCATATTGTAAAAATGTGCATTGAAGTATTGTTTGATAATGATTTCATTCAATCCAATTAGAATTTTAAAAGTTCAGAAAGTATCTGAAGTATGTTAGCAAATTCATAGCTAAATAATAATGATAACAATTTCAAGGTTGCATTACAGCTCAAAAAACAATAATACTGGACTACATATGCAGATTCTAATTATATATAACAAAAAGAGGCTTAAATTGGACCTCCTAAAAAGGTCCACTCCCTTACAAAAAGCTGTGCTTATTTGATATCACATAGAATCTATATATGATAAATAAAAACAGAATGTGTAGATTAGCTTTCAGTGTTTTTTTCCTTGCAGCAGATTAAAATTTGTGCAAATCTAAAAATTACATCTTTAACTTCCCATGAACTATCCTTGCATTGCTCCAATTTGTGGTTGCTCTGAAACTTTATAGGCAAAGGGGATGATTCTTTCCAGATGCTACTAGTCAAACCACACTTCCTGCTTTTGATTTAAGGCTATTTGGTTTAATAGTGTTATAAATACACGCTTCTCTAGAAAGTCACAGATGCACCAATCAAGTTCTGTTAGTGGTGCGTCTTGGGAATCTATTCCTTACTAACATGTAAAATAGCCTTTTCTCTGTTCAGCGTCCATTGGCTTAACAAAAGGCAAACTTAATGCTGAGTGACTCCTGCTCTTACTGTCATTCATCTACAGGATCTTGTTCACTAGTTTCCAACTAAGTTTCCGATTCAGTACTTTTGATACCACTAAGTCATTCACATTCATTTACCAAATGCTTATTGAGAGAGACACTTTGGCCTTTTACTAAATAATCAGTAATCTTACTGAATACTCAAAAAATAGAGCAAAAGGTGAAACCTCAGTTACTGACACATTTGAACAATGAATGATCTTAGCTGATAACTACAGGTTCCACTTAGGTGGATACTTTAAAAAAACAGCCTAACAAAAGAGGGAGGGACGGAGGGAGGGGAAGAGAGAGGGAGAGAGAGAGAGAGAGAGAGAGAGAGAGAACAAACTGAGGCCTCAAAGTAAACTTCTATCACTTGTGAAGGAGACTCATGAGAGACCAGTGTTCATATGTTCACATTCTGACTTGCTGACTGATGTTCTCAATGACGTTATTTAATTTATCTGACCTTATTTCTTCCCAATTAAGAAAGAGGAACAATAAAAATAAATACCTATTAACATGCTTGTAAGGCAAAATTCTGACATAATAAATGGAAGGGGAAAACCTTGCTTGACAAAAACTCAGGAAATGAATGATAGTTCCATTATCACATTGTCAGTAAATTTTTAAAATCTCATTTTTAAAATTGGTTTCCTAGAAGTTACTGATTATTTTTAAAAAGTGCTTGGAATCCCTAAATTCCCCAAATTTCTTACAACACTGTTATTTTTATAAAGTTTGAAGAAAATTCGTGTACCTTCCATGAAATATCTATCAATCAAGATCAAAGGTAACCCTGGGCCTAATTTCACAACATGGATCTAAAATGAAAACACAAGGATGATGATTTTCTTTTATCTGCATTGTGCAAGTTTATATCAAAATGTCCATTGAGCCCTTTGATGCTGTAGATGAACACATTTGTTCCATATTCATAAGATTTGCCTGCTTTTTTCCCCATAGGCAGAAAACTAATCTTTTGCTTTAATGAAAGTCCACCAAGTTCAATTAAATTTCAAATGGATAGCTTGATGCTACTCTTTTTTTTTTTTAAGATTTTTATTTATTTTTAGAGAGAGGAGAAGGGAAGGAGAAAGAGAGGGAGAGAAATGTTAATGTGTGGTTGACTCTCATGTGCACTCTACTGGGGACCTGGCCTGAAACCCAGGCATGTGCCCTGACTGGGAATCGAACTGGCAACCCTTTGGTTTGCAGGTTGGTGCTCAATCCACGGAGCTACACCAGCCAGGGCTGATGCTACTCTTTAAAATTATTTATTTTATGGGGAGGATGAGATCTCTGGGCCTCTATCCCTCATAGTTCTTCCTGGGTATTCTTCAGCTCCCTAAATCTCAATATGCCCAAAACTCATTTCTCCAACTGTTCTCCTTGATGCAATGTCTTCGTAATATACCCAATTTAGCTACTTCAGAATAATCCTTGATTAGTTCTCTCTATAACCCATGATGCTCAACTGAATCTCTAGTGTAACTGATTGCATGTTTGAGAGAACTTCTGAAACTGTCACCTTTATAGGCATTCTTACCACCATTCTCCTGGTTCATGTGCCATCAACTCTAGTAATACCCTCCAAACTCATCTTTCTGCCTACAATCTCTCCACATTTTATCCCTTGTAAACCATAGAACTGGTAAAACTACATCAAAACCTTTGCTGGGCACCTAAAAAACCCTGCAGTTTATAGGCAAAATCTTCTTCTTGTGACACCTAATTTTCTCCATCTGCCCCATCTTTGGAGTCTCATCTCCTGCTGTTCTCTTTCACACACCCTCTACTCCAATCACACAGAACTATGTACCACTCCCAAAGACCACATGCTGTTTCATAATTTCCTTTCTTCACCAATGTGCTTGATTCTCTAATTTTAAATTGTGATTCAAAATCTTCAGTTGGTGGACTAGTATTCAATCTTCAACACCTAATCTGAGCTACTTCCTTGGAAAAGCTTTTTCCAGCTTACCCAGACAAAAGAATCCCCATTCTTTTCAAGTCATCCACAGCACATTGTCCTTATTTCCATCATAACTTTTTATAAACAGTTAACAATAAACTGTTAACTATTTCTGGGCATAATTCTCCAAGGACACTCTGAGGTCCTTAATAAGGTTCTTGCCTTATTAATCTTTTTTTCTTCTTAGCAGTCAGAACTATATCTGACACATGATATTTGGCATGCATTTACTGAATGAATGAGTGAATGAGTGAATGACTGCAATAATTATTAGGCTGCTTTTCTTCTCTAATTGGTTCTTTGAAAATAGCATATATAGGACTTACGAAGTGACAATGCTGCTCCATCTGATAATGTGACATGGGAGTTAATCTCATCTTACAGTAACCACTCTCCAGTCAACTTTTTACAGCTTATTTTGTTTTATATAAATATACAGGAAGATTTTTTAAATAAAACAGTTAAAGTTGGAAGTTTTTAATGTATATATGTTTTTGTTTATACATTGAATATTTAAATTTTTGTCACATGACTTCATTAGTTTAATATTAAACTACATGCTGCCTTTGAAAGAACTAGTGGAGTAATTATTTTTAAATTATAGTCTTAGCTACCCATATTTTAAAACTAATAATTATTGAGGCCAGATCCTAAAACAACATTTCTCCCTCTGGTTTATCATTGATACATTTACATTTCCACCAGCTTACTCATATTTATTATATATTATCATATATGGTTTGTGACCAGAATGTGCCCTTCTTCATTATTAAATGCATTAATGCAGAGCCTGTCCTTTGGCATAACCTAATTAATTAAATCTCATTGAGTGACTTGTTTGTGATTATTTTCATAATTGCTATTTCATACAAGCTTGACCCACTTGCCTTTTAAATAAGCTTTTTGGACTATGTTGATGTCTCCATTTTCTTCTCATAATAAGATATTGACAAAATATAAAGTCAAGAAGAGAAATACCCATATTAATGAACGTTTTCACAAAGCATTAATCCTAAATTTGCTTAAAATACCATCAATCTTTATTTTGGAGACCAAGAAATTCACTTCTACAAGCTTTAATTCTCTCTCTCCCTTTTTAATTCTTACTGGCATGACTTTAAAAAACAAAGCACTGTTAGACTCTTTTATTATTCACATTAATCCTTTCCTGAGTGCGGAAGATTAAGAATAAGCTTGTTATTTATCTCAACCCAAATTCTATGGATGAAGGTGGAATTGGGGAGATAAAATATTTTAAAAAAATAGAAAAATTATTATTGAAATGTAGGACAACAATGACCTTAAAGGATAAAAAAGAATGAAAACACTAAGGATGTTACAGAATTTAAAGCACTGGGAAATTTAATGTTGAGTGCTGATCAAATTAAGAACTATGCTTATGTCAATAAGAAGGTATTTGCTTATGTCCTAGAAAATAGCAAGTCCAACACCTTTTCATGAACCCAAGAATTGCTAATCCAAAATTTAGTGATTTAGTCAGTATCCTTGATTATATATTTCATATTTATATTCTGTCTTACAAAAACAACTTGAAGAACACCAATATAAACGGCACAAACCTAAAGCAAAATTACACGAAACTCATCAGTCAGTACCAGAGGCACCAGAATAGCAAGCCCCTCCTTTGATCCTTGGTAATTAAAAAATATTAAACATTTATTCTCTGTGTGTACATACTAAAGTTCAGAGACACCTAATAACCTAAGTTTGTGAGGAAAAAATTCTTTTCAGAAAATTTCCATCTAGTACATTGGAAAAAATCATAGAATTAGAAAATCACCAATTGGCAACCCTTGCTGAAATAAACTGAAGAAGGTAATAATCATCAATAGTTGGCAAAGCATTCGGTGAGAAGGTTAACGAACTTCGCAATGGGAGGGTGACACTGATAAAACCTGCACCAGAGATCAATCTCAATATCACTAAAACTGTGATTACCAAATATGCTTGCCTTTTGATTTATGCAATATAAAGTACACAGCACTACCTATAAAATACCCAGGCTAAAGAAATTCAATCCAAATATAATGCAGCCTTTCTATCTATTTTCTAGTTCATACAAAATATGAAGAATAAGGAAATCTTAATTTTATAAAATTAAAAGAAGTAACTCTACAAAGCAAATGACTTAATTTAATTTTGGGGAATTAAAATAAAAAGAGGGGGACCATTGTAGATTAAAGGCTATTTAAAAGTAAAAACAAAAACAAACAAACAAAAAGGCAAGATGTGTACCTTGTTTGGATCCAGAGTTGAACGAACCAACTAATTGTAAAATATCATTTTTGAAACAATAAGAGACACTTGAATACAAACCAAGTATTGGTTTAATTAAAGATATTAAATTTAAAGGTATTTAATATTTAGTTAAAGATTTATTGATAGCATTCTAAGTAATTATGTAGAAAATATTTTTATTTGCAGACTTGTGTAAATTAATATTATAAGGTATAATAGTGTGGTACTAGAGCTTTAAAATACTACAGTATCTATTGAGAGTCAGCACAAGAAAACAGCAGAGTAACACTCACAAACACTGTAAATTATAGGATATAGTACACAACAGCTGTTTCAATATGTTAAAAGACATAAAAGAGAAAATCAAAGGTATGAGTTAATAAAAAATACTAAGCAGATTCAAAGAGTAAATTATATTTTGGAAAAAAATCCATTTAAAATAAATCTTTAAAGAATAAACAATATATTAAACTCAGCTGAGTAGGGAATTCAGAAATAAAAAATAGAAATTGGGAAATTCCCCTAGAAGGCAGCAGAATATAAAAAGATAAAAGAAAAAGAAGTTAAGATAGTGGAGGATAGAAATTAATGGTCCAGCATATAGAACCACAGATAGACCACAAAGTACTTTTGAGAGATTCAGACAAGAAGCAGCATAGTAGGGCAAAGACAGACCCTTTGGTACCCAAGTTGGCAAGGAGAGTGTGGGCTGACATGCAGGGCTCACTTTTCCCTCCCCTGACCACTCTGTGTAGGCCAGAACCTGTGCAATCATAAAAGCATCTCACCAGTACAATTAAATGAGAGTTCTGATATGGTAAAGGAAAGAGAGAGACATGATTCCAAAAAAGGATGGCTATAAATCTTTCCAAATTTGAAATATACAGGTACACAGATTTTGGTAGCACATCAAACCCCTAATAATGAGATTTATCAAAAGAAACCAAACCTAGATTCACCATAGTAAAGAACACCAAACATACAGACTAGGTCTCAAAATTAGCTAAAGAGCAAAGATAGATTACCTACAATAATACAACTTAATAGGAAGTAAAATGGAAGCCACAGGAGAGTGGAATTATAACTTCGAATGTGCTAAACATTGATACCACACAAATATGTGTTAGGAGACTGCGCGTTCTCTTCGAGTAAATGGAACATTTATAAAAGCTTACTCCATACTAGGCCACAGATCAAGTTTCAACAAATGTCAAAAAATCTATATCACAAAGACAATGTTGTTAACCATGAATCACTAGAAAACAAAACAAAAAAAGCTTTGAAAAATGCATATATTTGGAAATTTTGAAAGCACATTTCTAAATAACTCAGGAGTTAAAAAAAAGCAACTAAACAGCAATAATATTGTTGTATACTAAAATGTGTGGGATGCTATTAAAATGATTAAATGAGAAAAATTAGAGCTTTAATTGTTTATATTAGTAAAGAAAAATATCTGAAAGTCAGTATGTAAAGTATTCAAATTAAGAAGTTAGAAAAAAATCAACATGAATTTAGGAAGAAGAGAACAAAAGTAGAAAATAAATTACTAAAATAGAAAATAAGTACAAAAAGGAGAACAAACCAATCCAAGTTTAGATTTTTGAAGACAAATAAAACTGACATAATTCTGAAAAGATCTCTCAAAAAAAAAAAGAGAAGACCAGAATGTCACTCTGCATAACTTCAGCACCACAGTTATATTACATTCTACATAAATGATGTATTTTAGAATTGTGATCCAGGTCAAGGAATCTGTTTGCACAAAATAGTAATAACATCAATGACATCTTTTAACATTATTCAAAAGGGCAGTATTGGAAAATGTGCAAGTAAACAATTTAGGAATGAAAAGGAAAACAACCATAGAGCAGAATATCTAAAAGGATAATAAGATAGTACTTTAAAAAACTTTTCCTCGATAAATTTGAAAATCTTAAAGAATTAGACAAGTTCTTTGAAAATTATAACTCATTAAATTTGGCTCAAAAAGGAATAGAAGGCCAGAGTAATCTTATAACTATCAAAGATAGAGAATAAAAATTCTGAATGTGTATGTGACGAAAACACTAGGCTCACATAGTTTTGGAAATAAGTTATATCAATTAGCCAAAAGTTTAAAAATTTCAACCTTATCAGAACTATTTGACAGAATAAGGAAAAGAGACACACTCAGCAAATCAACTTTGAGACTAATAGATCCTAAAACTAAGCACTCTCAATGTAATCATAGATGCAAAAACCCTTAACAAAATCTGAGTATACTGAATCTAGCTAAACATATACCTAAATTTTTTAAAATTATATTTTATTGATTATACTATTACGGTTGTCCTGATTTGTCCCCCTTTGCCTCCCTCCACCCATCACCTTGTACTCCCTCAGGCAATTGCCGCCCCATTGTTCATGCCCATGCATAATGCATATAAGTTCTTTGGTTACCCCATTTCCTATACTGTGCTTTACATCCTCATGGCTATTCTGTAACTACCTATTTGTACTTCTTAATCCCCTCACCTCTTCACCCATTCCCACACACCTTGCTCCCATCTGACAAACATCAAAATGTTCTCTGTATCCATGATTCTGTTTCTGTTCTTCTTGTTTGCTTAGTTTGTTTTTTAGATTCAACTGTGGATAGATATGTATTTTTGGCCATTTTGTTGTTCATAGTTTTGATCTTTTTCTTAAATGAGTCTCTTTAACATTTCATATAATAATGGTTTAGTGATCATGAACTCCTTTAGTTTTTCTTGTCTGGGAGGCTCTTTATCTGCCCTTTGATTCTAAATGATAGCTCTTCTGGGTAGAGCAGTCTTGGCTGTAGGTCCCTGCTTTTCATGATTGAATATTTCTTGCCAATCTCTTCTATCCTGCAAAGTTTCTTTTGAGAACTCAGCTGACAGTCTTATGGGAACTCCCCTATAGGTAATTATCTACTTTTCTCTTGCTGCTTTTAAGATTCTCTCTTTATCTTTAACCTTTGGCATTTTAATTATGTTATATCTTAGAGTGGGCCTCTTTGCATCCATCTTGTTTGGGACTCTCTGTGCTTCCTGGACTTACATGTCTATTTCTTTCATCAAATTAGGGAACTTTCTTTTCATTAGTTTTTCAAACAGATTTCCAATTTCTTGCTCTTTTTCTTCTCCTTCTGGCACCCCGGTGATGTGATTGTTGGAACGCTTGAAGTTGTCTCAGAGGCTCCTTACCCTCTTCTCATTTTTTTAATTCTTTTTTCTTCGTATTGTTCTGAGCTCTGATTGGTGGTTTTTTGCTTTCTTATGCTCCAAATCATTGATTTGATTCTCAGCTTTACCCACTCTACTGTTGTTTTTCTGTAAGTTGTTCTTTATTTCCATTAGAGTATCCTTTGTTTCTGATTGGATCTTTTTTTATGTTGTTGAGGTCCTAATTAAGTTCCTTGAGCACCCTTATAACCAGTGTCTCGAGTTCTGCATCCGATACATTGCTTACTTTCATTTTGTTCAGCTCTTTTTCTGGAGTTTTGATCTGTTCTCTCATTTGGGCCACGTTTCTTTGTCTCATTGTTTTGACAGCCTCCCTGTGTTTGTTTCTATGTATTAGGTAGAGCTGCTTTGATTCATGTCTTAGTAGTGTGGTCTAATGTAGGAGGTGTCCTGTAGAGTGTAGTGCCACAACCTCCCCTATCATCCAAGCTGGGTCCTCAAGGTGTGTCCTTTGTGTAGGCTGAGTACACCCTCCTCTTGTAGTTGAGGCTTGGTTGCTGTTGGCAGATCAGTCAGGGGGATTTACCCAGGACAGGTAGCTGCAAGGACTAGCTGGGACCACTGACCACCAATCTCTACCCTCCATGGAGGATCAGCTATGCAGGCTCAGGGTGGTGGTACTCCAATGTGGTCTGTAGCTGTCCATTAGGTGTGCAGACCCTGAGGTTTCTCAGGTGGTGCAGGCCAAGGTCAGCCATCATTTGGGTTTTGCCTGGGGCCACCCTGCTATAAAGAAATCTGAGATAGCTGCAAGTTGTGCTGGGCTGGAGATTCCAATGCAAAGTCAAAATGTGAATCTAGGCTGGCTGCTGCTAGTTCCAGGCCTGGGGCTCACTGAGGCCAGCTGTTGCTTATCTGAGTGGATTTAGGAAGTCGTGCAGCATGAACCAAGACCAGCCGTTCATATGGAAAAGGAGTTTGAGTGTGTCCATAATTTGGGAGGAGCAGAGACTCTAGGAATGTTCAAGGTGGGTCAAACAGTGTTAGCCAGGTTGAGGGGGATCACAACTTCTGGTCAAGATGGCAGTGTAGGAAGACATGGCTTGCCTCTTTGTACAACTACATCAAAATTATAACTAAAATATAGAGTAACGATCACTCAGAACCATCAGAAATTGAGTTGAATGGAAGTCTGACAACTATGGAATTAAAGAAGCTACATCCATACAGACTAGTAGGAGGGGTGCAGACATGGAATGGGCTGGTTCCTCACCCACATGTGGTACATAAAAATTTTGAAGGGATATCTTGGGAGCGAGGAGTCCCTGCCCCATACCAGTCCCTCCAGCCCAGGATTCCAGTGCCATGAAGTCCCCACAATTTCTGGCTGCAAAAAACAATGGGGATTGAATAGGTGGAAGAAGCTGCTGGAGCCCCAAGTGGTTCCTGTTAAAGAACCTACACATGGACTCACCTACTCAGATTCACTCCCTCTGGGCTCCAGCACTGAGGTAGCAGCTTAAAAGGCACCAATAGCATATAGGGAGGAACTGAAATGTCTGGCATCAAGGCAAGCAGAGGCCATTGTACCTTTGCTAAGCCCTCCTCTCACAGAGCTGACAAACTGGTACCATATCTGAGACTCCATCAACATGTCTATATTTTAATACATAAATTTGTCATGACCAAGTTAACTTTATTTCAGAAATGGGAACTAGGTTTAATATTAGAAAACGTAGAAAGGTAATCCAACCCTTGGATTGAATATGAAGATAAATTTATAATTTATGATATTTTAGTGGTGAGTTATTACGTAAAACAGCTTACAGAGTGTCCGACAGCTGAAAAACTCAATAAACACTATTTCCTCCTCACTTCTCAAATGCTAAGGAACCAGTATATCATTGTCTTTGGTTATAAAAAAAAAGTTCTGCGAAACTTAATAAGAAAGAAAATGTATTAGAAAGATATGGGAAAGCTCACAGGATAAAAGAACCTGACATTGAAAAGGCAGCTGCTGCTGGAATAATTAAACTCAAACAGAATTTAGATCATCTATCTGTGTCCTGTGAAAGAGAAACATCTGGAAGAATGAGCAGGTTATGATCTCTGCAGCTCCCGCTTATGGAGTATGGGGGGTTTATCTCTTGATTTCCTGTCACATCAACATTGCCTTCAGTGGGAGAGAAGTGATTCCTCAGAAGAAAATGGAGTGAAAGTAGGAGTTAAAAAATGAATGTTGGGCAGAGAAAAAAATCAAAATATACCCACTCTAATATGTTTAACTAGAAGCAATCCTAATATGCAGCAGAACAAACAGGCTCCCATCAATCAGCTTTCTGCTAGCGATGATTTTAACCCTCCCTGATCAAGCTCTTCCTCTCCCATCTCAGACTAGTCCTTTCTCAGTCCTGGTGAAGCCAACAGACAGCTCTCATAAACCTCCTTAGAGATGACCAAGTAGGTATTAGCCAGTATCTGCTAAAGAAAATACTTGCATAGCTATTGCCCTAATTCGGTCCTTGAACACAATCTTTATTTATTGCTGATGATAAAATGACCCAAAATTAGTACCTTGCTTTGAAATTGGACGGAAGCAAAAGTAATCAAGAAGCTCCTTTCAAATAAGGCATTAAATGATAAAGTGTTATGAAGTTTTCTGCTCTCCCTCTACTCAAGGTAGGGTCTGGTTATCTATTGTAGGCCCTGCACCTGGCTACAGGTGAGACAATTCATCCTACAGGTGTTATCATTTCCACTTGTTTGTAAAGACCAAGCTGGCTTTACTCAGGGAATGTAGCACATTTACAGACACATCAGCGCCCTTCAGTTATATCACTATTACAAATTAGAAGTCATATTTCACCTGAAAGAGGTCTAATGGCTTTAAATATGTGCCCACAAAATATGCATAAACTCTCTCTTACCACTAGCTGTAGATTATTGATGCCATATACTATGACTGCACCTCCGAAGTATTTCCTGTATCCAGATGCAACCCTACTACTGCCTGAGTCGTCTGCCATACGACACTAGTGCCACCGCCTCTCATGTGTTTCCCTCTCATCGTCCCCCACCTGTCCTCCCTTTTGCTGCCAGAATAACATTCATAAAATGGGCCTCTGTCCATGGCACTCCTGCCTGGCACTTACCCACTTTCCCCTTTACTTCTGATGTACTCCTTAATTTACAAAACAAAGCCTTTTGTGATCTGACCCTGACCAACCTGTCTAATCTTCCTTCACTCTCC